>JASPKZ010004926.1:0-141626 GCA_030220185.1 Diploptera punctata
GTGTGACGTAGTAGCGGGGCCAGGTTGTTAGGGGGGCCAGTGTTGTTAGCGGGGCCAGTGTGTTAGCGGGGGCCCAAGTGTGGTAGCGGGGGTGCAGTGTATTATCGGGTTTGTAGTGTGGTTAGTTGGGTTGGTGTTTTACGCGGGCTTATGGTGTTTTCGCGGGGGTATATGTGTTAGCGGGATTGGTGGTGTATCGGGGGTTAGTTAGTGTGTTAGCGGGTTTAGTGTGTTAGCGAGATTTTAGTGTGTTAGCGGAGTTAGTGTGTTAGCCTGAGTTAGGGTTTTAGCGGGGTTATGTGTAGCCTGAGTTAGTGTTTTAGGGCGGGGGTAGTGTGTAGCCGGGGTTAGTGTGTGTTAGCGGGGTCAGCTGTGTTACGCGGGCGTAAGTGTTTCGGATGGTTAGGTGTTAGGGGGTCAGTGTGTTAGGGTGGTAAGTGTGTTAGCGGGGTCTGGTGTTAGCGGGGTCAGTGTGTATAGGGGTCAGTGGGTGTTAGCTGGAGTCAGGTGTCTAGCGGGGGTTAGTTTATGTTAGCGAGCGTTAGGGGTGTTTAGCCCGGGGATTCATGTGTGAGCGGTTGTTAGTCTGTGTAGCGGGGTTTACGTGTGTTAGAGGGGTTAGTGTGGTAAGGTTGTAGTGTGTTAGCGGGGTTAGGTGTTAGCGGGATAGTGTCGTATAGCGGGGTTAGTGTGTTAGCGGGGTTCGTGTGTTAGCGGGTTAGTGTGGTAGCGGGTGGTTAGTGTGTAGCAGGTTTAGTGTGTTAGCCGGTTGTTTAGTGTGTTACGGGGGTCTTAGGTGTTAGCGGAAATAGTGTTGTTAGCGGGTTTTAACTGCGTTATGGGGTTAGTGTGTTAGCTGGTAGTGTTTAGCGGGCGTTAGGGATAGGTGTTAGCCCGGGTTCAGTGTGTTTAGGCGGTTAGTGTAGCGGGGTTCGTTGTATAGCGGGGGTGTGTGTACGGGGGGTGGTAAGTGTGTTTAGCGGACGTTAGTGTGCGATATCGGATAGCTGTGTTAGCGGGGGTTAGTGTGTAGCGGGGTTTAGGGGTTGTTAGCGGGGTTCGTGTATGTAAGCGTGCGTGAGTGTGTGTAGCAGGGGGTTAGTGTGTTAGCGGGGTTAGGTGTGTAGAGGGGAGTTAGTGTGTTAGAGGGGAGTTAGGGTTAGACGGGGTTAGTGTGTTTTGCGCGGGTTAGTGTGTTTTGCGGGGTTTAGTGTGTTAGCGGGGATAGTGTGTAGACGTTCTTGTTTAATGGCGTTAGCGGAGTTAGTGTAGCTTAAGAATGTGTAGTGTGTTAGCGGGGGTAGGTGTTAGCGGGGTGGTGTGTTAGCGCGGTTAGTGTTTTGCGGGGTTAGGGTATGGGCGGGGTTAGGTGGTACGGGGATGTGTGTTAGCGGAGTTAGGTATGCGTTAGCGATTATGTGTTAGCGGGGTTAGCGTGTCGGAGGGTTAGTGTGTTAGCGGGGTGGTAGGTTAGCGCGGTTAGTGTGTAGCGGGTTAGTGTATTAGCGGGGGTTAGTGTGTAGCGGGGGTAAGGGCGTTAGCGGAGTTAGTGTGTTTCGAGATTAGTGTGTGAGCGGGGGGTAGTTGTAAGCGGGGATAGTGTGTTAGCGAGGTAAGCGTTTAGCGGAGTTAGTGTGTTAGCGAGAATAGTGTGTTAGCGGGGGTTAGTGGTTAGCGGGGTTATGTGTTAAGCGGGGGTTAGGGAGTAGCGGGTTAATGTGGTAGCGGATGTCCTGTTACGGTGTTAGTGGTTAGCGGGGTGGGTGGTAGCGGGGTTGTGTGTTTTGCAGGGTTAGTGTGTTTGCGGGGTTAGTGTGTTAGCATGTTAATGCGTTAGAGGGGTAGTGTGTAGCGGGGTAGTATGTTAGCGGGGTTAGGGGTTAGCGGGGTAGTGTGTTAGCGGGGTGAGGGTGCGACGGGGGTTAGTGTGTTAGCGGGTAGGTGTTAGCAGGGTTAGTGTGTAGCGGGTTAGGTGTTAGCGGTTGTGGTGTTAGCGGTTTAATGTGTTAGCGGGTTAGTGTGTTAGACAAGTTAATGTGGTAGCGGGTTTAGGGTGTTAGCGGGGTTTATGTTAGCGGGTTAGTGTGGTAGCGGGTTATGTGTGAGAGGGGTTAGGTAGTAGCGGGGTTAGTGTGTTACTGGGGTCAGTGGCTAGCAGGGTCAGTGTGTTGCGGGGGTAGTGGTTAGCGGGGCAATGTGTTAGCGGGGGCAATGTGTTAGCGCGTTAGTGTGTAGCGAATTAGTGTGTTAGCGGTTAGTGTTTAGCGGGGTAGTGTGTTAGCGGGGTTAGTGCGTTAGCGGGTTATGTGTTAGCCGGGTTAGTGTTAGCGGGATTGCGTGTTTAGCGGGGTCAGTGTTTAGCGGGGCCAGTGTCTTAGCGGGCGGGTCAGTGTGTTAGCGGGGACAGTGTGTTAGCGGGGCAGTGTAGGTAGCGGGCCATGTGTAGCGGGCGCCAGTGTGTTAGAGGGGTCAGTGTGTAAACGGGGTCGGAAGGTTAAGCGGGGTGTGTTAGGGGTTAGTGGTTAGCGGGGGTCAGTGTTAGGGGGTCAGGGTTAGCGGGGTAGTGTGTTAGCGGGGTAAGTGGCTTAGAGGGGCCAGTGGTAGGGGGGTAGTGTGTTAGCGGGGTAGTTGGTACGAGGTTAATGGGTAGCGGGGATTATGTGGGAGCGGGGTTAGTGTGTCTGTTAGCGGGGTCAGGGTTGAGGGGTCGTGTGTTAAGGTTGTGTGGTTAGCGGGGTCAGATTGGTTAGCCGGTAAGTGTGTAGAGCGGGGTAGGGTGTTAGCGGGGTAGTGTGTTATAGCGGGCAGTGTGTTAGCGGGGTCAGTGGCTTAGCAGGGTTAGTGTGTAGCGGGTAGTGTGTTAGCGGGATTACTGTGTTAGAGGAAATAGGTTTAGCGGGGTACTGCGTAGAGGGGGTAGTGTGTTAATGGTTAGTGTGTTAGCGGGGTTAGTGTGTTAGCGCGGTAGGTGTTACGGGGGTTAGGTATTAGCGGGGGTAGTGTGTTGCGGGTAAGGTGTTAGCGGAGTTGTGTTTAGCGAGAGTAGTGTGTTACGGGTAAGCTGTGAGCGGAGTTAGCGTGTTAGCGAGATTAGTTGTAAGCTGGGTTAGTTGTGAGCGGGGTTAGGGTGTAGCGGGGTTATGTGTTAGCGGGGTTAGGTGTTAGCGCGGTTAGTGTGTTACGGGGTTAGGTGTTTACGGGGGTAGTGTGTTATCGGGGTAAGTGTGTTAGCGGAGATAGTGTGTTAGAGATTAATGCTTAGAGGGGTGTGTGTTAGCGGGGTTAGTGTGTTAGCGGGTTAGTGTGTAAGCGGGGTAAGTGTGTACGGGGTGTGTGGTTAGCGCGGTAGTGTGTTAGAGGGGTTAGTGTATTAGGGGTTAGTGTGTTATCGGGGTAAGTGTGTTACGGAGTTAGTGTATTAGAGAGAGTGGTTGTGTTAGCGGGAGTAAGTGTGTTAGCGGGGTTGTGTGTTAGCGGGGTCAGTGTGCTAGCGGGGTAAGTGGGGTTAGCGGGGTTAGGTGTTAGCGGGGTTTATGTGTAGCGGGGTTAGTGTTTTAGCGCGGGTAGTGGTTTTGCGGGGTTAGCGGTATTGCGGGGGAGTGTTTAGCGGGGAAGTGTGTTAGACGAGTTAATGCGTTAGCGAGATAGTGTGTTAGCGGGGATAGTGGGTTGCGGGGTTAGTGTGTTAGCGGGGTTAGTGTGTAGCGGCGGTGGGTGTAGCGGGTTAATGTGTTAGCGGTTAGTGTGTTGCGGGTTAGTGTGTTTAGCGGGGTAGGTGTTAGCGGTTAGTGTGTTGCGGGGTTAGTGTGTTTAGCCGGGTGAGTGTTAGCAGGTTAGTGTGTAGCGGGGTTATATGTTTAGCGGGATAGTGTGTAGCGGGGTTAGTGTGTTAGCGGGGTGAAGTGTGGGAGCGGGGTTGTGTGTTAGAGGGCTAATGTGGTAGCGGGTTAGGGTGGTAAGCGGGTTAGGTGTGTTAGCGGGTTGCCTGTGAAGGTTTGAGGTGGTTCTGGTTAATGTGTAGGTGTTGGTTAACTGTGTTAGCGAGAATTAGTGTGGTACGGGGCTAGTATGTTAGCGGGGTTAGGTCGTTACGGGGTTAGTGGGTTAGCGGTATGTGTTAGCGGTTAGTGTTACCGGGGTTAGTGTGTTAGCGGTTAGTGTGTTAACTGGGTTAGTGTGTAAGCGGTGTTATGTGTTAGCGCGGGTTAGTGTTAGCGGGTGAAGGTGGAGCGAAGTTAGTGTGTTAGCGGGGCTAGTGTGTTGCGCGTGTTAGTGTGTTAGCGGGTTAGGTGGGTGTAGTGTGTTGCGGGGTTAGGTGTAGCGGGGTTTTTGTAATCGCGGTTATGTGTAGTGGGGTTGTGTGTTGAGGGGTTAGTGTATAGCGGGTTGTGGTGAGAACGGGGTTGGGTGTTTAGCGGGGTTAGTGTGTTAGCGAGGTTAGTGTGTTAGCAGCGTTATTTTGTTAGCGGGTTGCGTGTTAGCCAGGTTAGTGTTTAGCGGGGTTTGTGTAAGCAGGGGTAAGTGTTAGGGGCGTTTTGTGTGTTAGCCGGGTTAGTGTGAGCGGTGTTAGTGTGATAGCGTGTTAAGTGAGTTAGCGGGTTAGTGTGTTAGCGGGTTAGCGTGTTAGCGGGGGAGTGTGTTAGCGGGGTTACCATGGTCAGCGGGGTTAGTGGTCAGCGGGGTTAGTGTATCAGAAGGGAATAGTCTGATAGCGGGGTTAGTGTATTAGCGGAGTAGAGTATTAGGGGTTGTTAGCGGGGTTAGGGTGTTAGCGGTTTAGAGCATTAGCGGGGTTAGTGTGTTTTAGGTGTTAGCGGTGTTTGTAGGCGGGCAGCGGAGTTATCGGGGGTAAGTGTGTCAGAGGGGTTAGGTATAGCGGGGTTAGTGGGTCAGCCCGTAGCGTTAGCAGGGTTAGAGGAGTAGCGGCGTTAGAAGTAGCGGGTTAATGTTTTAGAGGGTTAATATTAGCGGGGTTAGTGTGTTAGCGCGGTTTAGGTGTTAACGGGATTAGTAGTTAGCGGGTTAGTGTGTAGCGTTGGTTAGTGTTTAGCGGGGTTAGTGGGTAGCTGGTAGCGGTTTTAGGTGTTAGGGGGAGTAGTATGTTAGCGGTGTTAATGTGTTAGAGGGGTTAATGTGTTAGCGGGGTAGTGTGTTCGGCGGGTCAGGTATTAGCGGGGTTAGAATATTGGGGGTTAGTGGTTAAGCGGGCATAGGGTTTAGGGGGTTAGTGTGTAGCGGGGTTAGTGTGTAGCGGGGTTAGTGTGTTAGCGTGTTAGTGTGGTAGAGGGGTTGTAGTGTGTTGCGTGGTTAGTGTGTTAGCGGTGTTAGTTGGTTAGCGTGGTTAGTGTGTTAGCGGTGTTAGTGTGTTAGCGGTGTTAGTGTGTTAGCACTGGTGGTTAGTGTGTTAGCGTTGATTAGTGTGTTTAGCGGGAGTTAGTGCGTTAGCGGTGTTAGTGTGTTAGCCGGAGGTAGTGTGTTAATCGGGCGGTGGCAGTGTGTTAGCGGTGTTAGTGTGTTAGCGGTTTAGTGTGTTAGAGGTGTTAGTGTGTTAGCGGGGTTAGTGAGTGTTTAGCGGTGTTAGTGTGTTAGCGTGGGTAGGTGTTATGAGTGGTTTGAGTGTTAGCGGGTTAGTGTTTAGCGCGGTTAGTGTCTTTAGCGGGGTTAGTGTGTTAGCGGTGTTAGTGTGTTAGCGTGGTTAGTGTGTTAGCGGGTTAGTTTGTTTAGCGTTGTTATGGTGTTAGCGTTGTTAGTGTGTTAGCGGGGTTAGTGTGTTAGCCGGGGTTAGTGTGTTAGCGGGTAGTGGTTAGCGGGGTTAGTGTGTTAGCGGTGTTAGTGTTTTAGCGTGGTTAGTGTGTTAGCGGGTTAGTGTGTTAGCGTTGTTAGTGCTGTTAGCGGTTGTCCATTAGTGTTGTAGCGGTTTTGGTTGTTAGCGTGGTTAGTGTGTTAGCGTCGTTAGTGTGTTAGCGTTGTTAGTGTGTTGAGCGTATGTTAGTGTGGTTATCGGGTGTATTGTGTTAGCGTGCGTTAGTGTGTTAGCGGGGTTAGTGTGTGTAGCGGTTGTAGTGTGTTAGCGGATCGATTAGCTGTGTTAGCTGGTTAGCGTTGTTAGCTGAGGTAGCGAAGTTAGTGTTTGTTTAGCGGTGTTTGTGTGTTAGCGGAGTTAGTGTGGTTAGCGAGATTTTAGTGTGTTAGCGGGTTTAGTGGGTTAGCCTGGATGTTAGTGTGTTAGCGGAGTTAGTGTGTTAGCTGAGTTAATGTTTTAGCGTGTTTTGTTAGTGTGTTAGCTGAGTTTAGTGTTTTAGCGGGGTTAGTGTGTTAGCGGGGTTAGTGTGTTTAGCGGGGTTAGTGTATTTAGCGGGGTTTAGTTTTTTAGCGGTTTAGAATATTAGGGGTTAGTGTTTTAGCGGGCATAGTGCTTTTAGCGGGGTTAGTGCTTTTAGCGGGGTTAGTGCTTTAGCGGGGTTAGTGTTTTAGCGGGTTTAGTGTTTTAGCGTGGTTAGTGGTATTAGCGGTGTTAGTGTGTTAGCGTGGTTAGTGTGTTAGCGGGGTTAGTGTGTTAGCGGTGTTTGTGTGTTAGCGTGTGTTTAGTGTGTTAGCGGTGTTAGTGTGTTAGCGTTGTTAGTGTGTTAGCGGGGTTATGTGTGTTAGCGGTGTTATGTGTGTTAGCGTGGTTAGTGTGTTAGCGTTGTTAGTGTGTTAGCGTTGTTAGTGTGTTAGCGTGGTTAGTGTGTTAGCGGTATTAGTGTGTTAGCGGTTGTTAGTGTGTTAGCGGGGTTGAGTGTGTTAGCGGTGTTTGTGTGTTAGCGTGGTTAGTGTGTTAGCGGTTGGTTTGTAGTGTGTTAGCGTTGTTAGTGTGTTAGCGAAGTTAGTGTGTTAGCGGTGTTATTGTGTTAGCGGGGTTAGTGTGTTAGCGGGGTTAGTGTGTTAGCGGGTTTAGTGTGTTAGCGAGATTAGTGTGTTAGCGGAGTTAGTGCGTTAGCGGGGTTAGTGTGTTAGCTGAGTTAGTGTTTTAGCGGGATTAGTGTGTTAGCTGAGTTAGTGTTTTAGCGGGGTTAGTGTGTTAGCGGGGTTAGTGTGTTAGCGTTGTTAGTGTGTTAGCGTGGTTAGTGTGTTAGCGGTGTTAGTGTGTTAGCGTTGTTAGTGTGTTAGCGGGGTTAGTGTGTTAGCGGTGTTAGTGTGTTAGCGGAGTTAGTGCGTTAGCGGGGTTAGTGTGTTAGCTGAGTTAGTGTTTTAGCGGGGTTAGTGTGTTAGCTGAGTTAGTGTTTTAGCGGGGTTAGTGTGTTAGCTGAGTTAGTGTTTTAGCGGGGTTAGTGTGTTAGCGGGGTTAGTGTGTTAGCGTTGTTAGTGTGTTAGCGTGGTTAGTGTGTTAGCGGTGTTAGTGTGTTAGCGTTGTTAGTGTGTTAGCGGGGTTAGTGTGTTAGCGGTGTTTGTGTGTTAGCGTGGTTAGTGTGTTAGCGGTGTTAGTGTGTTAGCGTTGTTAGTGTGTTAGCGAAGTTAGTGTGTTAGCGGTGTTATTGTGTTAGCGGGGTTAGTGTGTTAGCGGGGTTAGTGTGTTAGCGGGGTTAGTGTGTTAGCGGGGTTAGTGTGTTAGCGGAGTTAGTGTGTTAGCGGGGTTAGTGTGTTAGCGGGGTTAGTGTGTTAGCGGGGTTAGTGTGTTAGCGGGGTTAGTGTGTTAGCGGGGTTAGTGTGTTAGCGGGGTTAGTGTATTTGCGGGGTTAGTTTATTAGCGGGTTAGAATATTAGGGGGTTAGTGTTTTAGCGGGCATAGTGCTTTAGCGGGGTTAGTGCTTTAGCGGGGTTAGTGCTTTAGCGGGGTTAGTGTTTTAGCGGGGTTAGTGTTTTAGCGTGGTTAGTGTATTAGCGGTGTTAGTGTGTTAGCGTGGTTAGTGTGTTAGCGGGGTTAGTGTGTTAGCGGTGTTTGTGTGTTAGCGTGGTTAGTGTGTTAGCGGTGTTAGTGTGTTAGCGTTGTTAGTGTGTTAGCGGGGTTAGTGTGTTAGCGGTGTTTGTGTGTTAGCGTGGTTAGTGTGTTAGCGGTGTTAGTGTGTTAGCGTTGTTAGTGTGTTAGCGTGGTTAGTGTGTTAGCGGTGTTAGTGTGTTAGCGTTGTTAGTGTGTTAGCGGGGTTAGTGTGTTAGCGGGGTTAGTGTGTTAGCGGTGTTTGTGTGTTAGCGTGGTTAGTGTGTTAGCGGTGTTAGTGTGTTAGCGTTGGTAGTGTGTTAGCGAAGTTAGTGTGTTAGCGGTGTTATTGTGTTAGCGGGGTTAGTGTGTTAGCGGGGTTAGTGTGTTAGCGGGTTTAGTGTGTTAGCGAGATTAGTGTGTTAGCGGAGTTAGTGCGTTAGCGGGGTTAGTGTGTTAGCTGAGTTAGTGTTTTGGCGGGGTTAGTGTGTTAGCTGAGTTAGTGTTTTAGCGGGGTTAGTGTGTTAGCGGGGTTAGTGTGTTAGCGGGTTTAGTGTGTTAGCGGGGTTAGTGTATTTGCGGGGTTAGTTTATTAGCGGGTTTAGAATATTAGGGGGTTAGTGTTTTAGCGGTCATAGTGCTTTAGCGGGGTTAGTGCTTTAGCGGGGTTAGTGCTTTAGCGGGGTTAGTGTTTTAGCGGGGTTAGTGTTTTAGCGTGGTTAGTGTATTAGCGGTGTTAGTGTGTTAGCGTGGTTAGTGTTTTAGCGGGATTAGTGTGTTTGCGGGGTTAGTGTGTTAGCGGGGATATCAGATGCAGTCTCTGGCAAAACGTCGGAGAACTACAAGCCTCACGACCACGGCCTACAGCCTGAAAATCGTGTTCAAGATCATCATAGCAAACTCCGGCCGTAAAAGTCTACGTGATTACAAAACACATTTTTGATATGTTTCTATATATCGCCGTTTCCGTTAAAAATATAAGTACTCTAAAATAACTATATTTATATAATGATTTGTGAGTAAACAGCTTAATTTCATTAGTCAATTAGTCCTAACAAATGCCACTCTCGATTTCCAAATCCTGTAGATAAATTGACTCGTCACTTCGTGACTTGTAAAATTATCCTTGATTTGGAAATCACTCGCGCCATTTCTTATAATATGTCGAATGGAAGTAAGTGGAGAGTAAGGGTGGAAAAACTGCTCCTCGAAACATCTACCTTTATATAAATATATTATAATGATACGGATTGAAGAAACAGAACAGATAATATTGTTTGACCACTTAATTCACTCTTTCTCTTAGAAGTTCGGACGTGGCTCATGATACCGTGAGAGTGGAACACATATAAGTACTTGAGTTTCTTGAAGTAGGTTGGTGATATGATTTTATTTTTTGAAAAATATCCCATATCAAAACATTGATGGCCGTTCGTTGTTAACGTGACAAGACAGAGTTATTACGCGCACACATAATACACGAGTTCTGCATTTCACATCTAGGTAGCAGCACCTGTCAAATCACTCACTACAACCAAAGGGTCTCAACAAAGAAAATTATTATTTCTTTCCATTCTGGTAATATGTTAAATCACCTACGCCCATTAAAGTACAGTCAATGTATAAGTACATCGTGGTCTCCCCAACGATAAATGTAGTATATACTCTTGTGCTCCATATTTCACTCATCCTTGGGTAAAGCCGGAGTTAAGGGGTAAATGAGGGTTTCGTTTCTTCTACGGTGCTACAGCTGCAGCCTTCAAAAAATATGCACCGAACTTCAAAGGGTCCAGTACATGACACTTCAACATATGAAAAATTTCAAAGTTCAATAGTCGTGAAAAAAATTCAAAGCCTTATTAACAATTACCGTATACTCAGGACCCCCAACGCCGGGATCACTGCCCACCATTATCCATCCGATGCACGTGCCAAAGGCCTACGGAAATTTTTCAGAATCCAAAAAAAATCTAAGTCCAATATTTTCTAGGCGGTCCGCTCCATAGTGCAAAATCTGGGGCTTTAGTAAGCTATAGGTTCTCAAAATAGCCAAAGAAATAACTCAAATATAAATTTAAATATGTATATAGACATATTGACATATTAAATTAAATAAATTATCAAAATACTTGTATATCAGTCAATATATAAAAAATAAAAGACAATTTTCAAACGGTCACCCATACCGGCATTATTCCAGGCTCAATGTAGATATCCCTCTACTATTCGAGCATTATTTAACAATTAACAATCAATCATTTAATATATTAAAATAATTATAGATATAATATAACTAATTAGGTCACTCAGGAGCCAATCATACGGAGTCTAACATGCTACTGCATGGAAAGAACAATTTACAAAATATTACACAACATTATATAATATAATATTATATTATATAATATTAGTATTATATAATATTATATTATATAATATTATATTATAAATATATATTATATAATATTATATTATATAATATATATAATATTATATTATATAATATTAATTATATTATATTATATAATATTATATATATATCATATTATCTTATATTATATCTCTTATCTATATTATATTATCTTCTCTTCTCTTCATCTTCTCTTCTCTTCTCTTCTCTTCTCTCCTTCTCTTCTCTCTCTTCTCTTCTCTTCTCTTCTCTTCTCTTCTCTTCTCTTCCTTCTCTTCTCTTCTCTTCTCTTCTCTTCTCTTCTCTTCTCTTCTCTTCTCTTCTCTCCTCTTCTCTTCTCTTCTCTTCTCTTCTTCTCTTCTCTTCTCTTCTCTTTCTTCTCGTCTCTTCTTCTCTTCTCTTCTCTTTCTTCTCTTCTCTTCGTCCCACCGCTCTGGTCTTGAGGTAGCGAGCTGCCTTCTCACGCAGCGGGCCCGGGTTCGATCCCGGTCGGGGCAATTTTTATGGGTGAGGTTTTTATCGGGGTTTTTCCTCACCTGTAAGACAAATGTCAGGAAAACTTTAAAGTCCAAACGGTCCCTAAAATCATATGGCCATCACCATCCTTGACCGGTGTTGAAAGCAACGGGAAGCTACCACACCTACAATTCCCTAGTAAATCTGCAAGCATAGCTTGAAAATGCTATGATTACACTGAAGGACCTGTCTTCGGGCAAAATTACTATGGATATTATATTATATTATATTATATTATATTATATTATATTATATTATATTATATTATATTATATTATATTATATTATATTATATTATATTATATTATATTATATTATATTATATTATATTATATTATTTATATTATTTATATATATTATATTATATTTCTCTCTTATACTTATATTATTTATATTATATTATATTATATTAATTATATTATATTATATTATCTTCTATTTATCTTCTCTTCACTTCTCTTCTCTGCTCTTCTCTTCTCTTCCTTCTCTTCTCTCTCTTCTCTTCTCTTCTCTTCTCTCCCCCTTATTTATTTTTCATAGTCTCTAGCACTTGCACTAAATTCATACATGGAGTTAATGGGACTGGCCTTCATACCCATATGGGAAGTGTCAACAGAACTACACAGTAGCCGAATAAAAGTCCCATTCTGTGTAGATTCATTCCGATTGAGATTGAGGGTAAAACCAGGTAAGTCCTAAACTAGCATAAACTTGATAGGTCGATAAATCTGCTTTTCCCCAGTCAACTTCTTCTCTTTTAGACTTACAAAAAAAATTGTCTATTATAGTTAATAGAATGACAAATTGAGTTATCTTATTATTACCATATCAAGTGGGATAAATATAGTATAAATAATAAACATTGAAAAAAAACTTATCTGTTGTTTCTTGGGTTTAATTATTTATTCGGTGATTCTTACGGTTTAATTATATGTACATAGAGATTCTAAAAGAAGCAAGGAATAAAGACCTACTCAACAAGAACATAACCGCAGACATAAATCCGTCATACAACCTATATCAGTTCCAGTTGAAACGCAGAAGATTGAAACATTATTTTTGAAACGTCTCCATATTAGAATAACTTTAGGAAGTTTAATAATTTAGTTGAGGACGACTGACTCACCAGGTAAAACAAAAACTATAATTAACATCTTATCAATAAAATTTTCAAGAAAACGATACAGGATATCCTACATTTGAAGCTATGTTGCGAGAGTTGAATGAAGCGGCGGTTGAAATTCAATCGTTACTTCCTCGCCTTGCGACATTATGAGGAGGAATCAAATTCTGAAAAAGAAAGCATAATTGATGAGGAAATGCCCTCTATTGCAGCAGAGTTTCTTTAAACAACATATGCCTGTCACTACTGACCAGCCTAATCTAAATATTGGAAAATCAAATAAAAGGAAAAAAAGAGAACAAAATCAAAAGAAAAAGAATCTACCGTTCTGGCAAAGAAAACCTAAATTCATGAAAAAGTAGCTGACAAAGCAGCTTCAACGAGCCAATCTGGACAGAGTGCGGAATTACCAGCTGTTGTTCCAGCAGTACCAACTACAAATAAATTTTCATCCTTAGCTGACACTCCTAAATTAAATGCTGGAACATCCTCAGACATGATTCCCCCTCAAGCTGCTCACCCATCTATGGCTACACCTAAAGTAGTTCCCTCACGTAGTGTTGGTTCTCCGGAGCAGAGACCCTCCCCAATCACAGTTATTGGCCACGGGGACTGTTTCCGGAGGAACAAGGAACTCAAAGATACCCTTAGGGTAATCTAAAATTACTCAACATACCTGAGAGACTACGATACTATGCGTCTTCATTGGAAGACATTTATAAGTTAAAAACTATTTTACTTCCTTGGAAAAGGAGTACTCTACGTTCCAACGTAAAAAAAGATCTTCCTTTGAAGGTCGTACTAAAAAGGTTACCTTCAGGTACGTCCCCCGACGAAATTAAAGAAGAACTTCTATCTTTGGGATTTCTCATGAAGTAAAGATAATTGTTAAAACTGAAATTAACTTGGCCATACCTCTCCCAATATTTATTTTTGAGTTAGAGCGAAACAATGACGCCTTAAAAATGTATGACCTGAAGAGACCTTTATATATGATTGTAGCCATAGAACCATATAAACCTACGGCTGGCTTTAAGCAGTGCTACAAGTGCCAGTAATTCAATCACACTTTTCGGGCCTGTAACCAGAACCCTCGTTGTATTATCTGTGTGGGACCCCATGGACACAAGGAGTGTACCCTAAAGGGCACAGCACAGAAAGGCCCTAAGTTGCTTAAGTGCTTCAACTGCGGGGGACCCGGTCACCCCGCATATACCGAGGCTACCCTGCTTTCAAGGCAGCCCCTGAAACTTGTGACAGGTTTGCCTAACCCACTCCTAAACCAAAAGAAAGCCCATCCCAACCTAAGACCTTCACTGAGGTGAAGGTCAATCCTAATGTTCGTTTCACAAGCAACGGACTAGTACTGCTTCCGGAACATTTAAAGAGAATAGCACTGCTCAAGGAAAGGACCAACAAATACTAGCAAGAACCTTGAGTGACCAGCTAGAGGGAATGCTCCAAGCAATTCAGCCCTTGTTTGCTGGATTGCCTAGTCCCACGGGTCGTTTCTCTTTCTGCGACGGTTGGTTAATTTATGTAACATAAATTAACCAGTAAAAAGGGGGATCATCTATAAAATGATAAGGCTTATTCTACACGGTCCGGCTCTCGGACTATCTGCTAGCAGGCGGTGTAGTTTTTGAAGCCCTTTCTAGGGAAATGGTGCCTGCTATAACTCCAACATTGATCTTTTAGCTGAATCATTTGTCACCTAGGCTGAGGTTATATGATCAACAATCCTTACTTGATAGCCAATAAGAAATTTGCTGCCAGGTAACCCAATGGGTTTCAATGCGGCACACAGGCGGTGCAAGTCACCGCAACATAAAAAAAGGAAGGCAAAATATTGGGCAACCCATAACTACATGGAAGGATGCGGTCTCTTGATGTAGAAACAGGTTTTCTTCATCTTCCTCATGAAATTAGGCCTTTTGACCTATTTTCACATCAAGCGATATTTAATAAATCTTCTCATGTAGTAAATGGACGTCCAACACTTCTATTTTTTACTGGTTTGTACTTTAATAACAGCTGAGGGATTCTATCTGTATGCATACTTTTAACATTTTCATACTAGTAATTCCTAATATTGTCAATTCTATTTGTTGAGTTAAAAATATTTAAGAATTTTCTAATATCTTCATTTTTTTTCTGTCCAAAATTGTCACACCTACTGAACGTAAGAACCTCATCTCTACTGTTTCTATTTTTCTTTTGTCTGAAAGATTAAGAGTCCAATTCTCACTTCCATATGTTATTATAGGCACCGCCATAATTTTGTAAAATTTTAATTGTGTACTCCTCAATATTTTATTTATCAGTGTCCGTTTTATAGAGCCACACATTCTATAAAATGTATTAAATTTAATATATTCCATCTGACAGTAAGATACACTGCATCCCATACAATTGAAATTGTTCACCTGTGAAAACACTATGGCCTAATTCCATGACGTAGAAGAAATAGCTAGTCAGACCATAAATTCGACTTGATAAATCATAGGGCAGGTAATACTTCATATTATATCATGAAGCGATGTTTTTGATAAACAGGCAGCTTTTATGTGACGGATTTTGTAATAGTTTTTGTTTTTTGGATCCTTGAGGTCAACCCTCTATTGTGAAGATGCGATTTACTAAAATAGCTTTAAAATTTGCTATGCTATTAAGTAGAGATACCGAGGCCAGAAAGGTGGTACATGCCAATACCAAACATAACAGCTGTAATGGGTAAACAGCGAGTGCATTTATATAATTGAAGAGATTAATGCTATATTTAATATTGCTTATCTGGAAGTAGTAAATTAAATTTTTACAATCCATTAAAGCAGTTTGCGAGGATGTTTTATGACTGTTTATAAATGGATGAAGTAAGTAACAATTGAGATGTGTGTTAAATAGAACAAGCAAGGGTTCATGCATATTTGATCAGCTCTGAACAGACCGCCCGTGGTTGTAATACTCAGGACATGGAATGTCAGCAGTAAATCTGTTATAATTATTTGTGCCAGCTGCATGTCAGCGACTTCACATGTCAGCGGTAACAACGTCGCATCCTTACCACACACAAAATTCTAAAACGTACGTCACCCCAGAACTGTGTAAAATAAGTGAATTCCTCAGCAAATCGAATTTTAGGTAAGATATTGCTGGTTTACAGAATATAGTTTTCTTTTGTTTATTAAATCATGTGTATCCAGTTTCGTCATAGAAAAACAAATTTTTCTGCCACTAGAGTAATTTTCAAATGTTGGATCCTGGACAAGTCTTCATTCCTAATGATCTAATTTTGCTGACTATTTAACTCATGTCCCAAATGGGAGTCAATGACAAATCACATTTCAATGATTTTTTTTAATTACAACCAATCACAGTCGTGTTTCGCCTCGAATTTATCAACCAAAGTTTATCATAATAAAAAATAACCTCCTTTTTAACATTCTGAATAGGTCATAACATTATTTTGTAGTGGCTGACTCCCTAAGAAATACGGCTACCAGATTGTATATATAGTGCATAAATGTCAGCGGATAGCGCATAAGGGAGATAATATAAACACATTTCTAGCAATTGATTATACCACAAAAAAAGAAACCACTGTTTGCACTTTCTTAAACGAATTAATTTCCAGGAAATGACGTTGCAGAAAAATACAATTCACATATTTACATCATACGACATCAGAAATTAATTATTACCTGTAAGGTTGGTTATAAATTTCTCCACTAGGGTGCATTCTTACAATATTGCGATCCTTTGGCAATAAATAATATGATCTGGTTGCAGTGATTAACAAAAGAAGCAAATGAAGTGTACCAATCGTTTCTCATATGTTTTCAAACATCGCCATTTACATTAAATATATAAATATTTTAAAATTACTATAGTTAAATAATGATTTGTAAGTAAACAGCTTAATTTTATTCGTTAAATAGAGTCCCAACAAATGCCACTCTCGATTTCAAATTCTCACTTCGTGAGTCGTAAATTTATCGATAATTTGGAAATCACTCGTGGCATTACTTATGACTAATTCATACTCCAAAATGAGAGTCAATGACCAATCACGTTTCAATGAATTTTGTTTACCACCACTCACAGTCGTGTTTCACTTCTATATTTATATAATTCTGTTTACCAAAATAAAGAAAGCTCCTCCTTTTAATATTCTGAACAGGTCAGAGCATTATATTGCAGTGAGTGACTCTTCAACAAATACATTGAATAATATGGCAAAAAAAGATTCCTTCGAACTACACATTTGACAATTTTGTATTCAATAATTGTGTTTTTAAATAATAATTTTACTGAGTTGTTTACTAAAAACCTATAATGTTGGTTATAATATACAGTTTGATGTGTTTCATTTTTTCTCCACTAGGGTGCATTCTTACACTATCCATCCATAGTAATTCCGCCCGAGGGCAGGTCTTTCACTACAATCATAGCATTTCCATGCTATGCTTTGCAGCTTTACTAGGGAATTGTAGGTGTGGTAGCTTCCCGTTGCTTTCCACAAACGATGAAGGATGATGATGATATGATAATGATAAGGATGATGATGATGGCCGTATGATTTCGGGGACCATTTGGGCCTTAAAGTTTTCCTGATATTTGTCTTACAGGTGAGGAAAAACCCCGAGAAAAACCTCACCCAGAAAAACTGCCCCTACCGGGGATCGAACCCGGGCCCGCTGCGTGACAAGGCAGCACGCTATCTCGAGACCACAGTGGTGGACTCTTACAATATTGCGATCTTATTTGCAATAAATAATATGATTAAGTTGCAGTGGATGAACAAATTAATCATAACCAAACATTCTTCATTTGTTTTCACACATCGCCGTTTACATTAAATATAGATATTTTAAAATAACTATAATTAAATAACGATTTGTAAGTTTTACATACCAAGATTCGTAGTAAAGCAAACATGGCAGACTCTAGACTGGTTTTTATATTTCACATTTGAACAATATTTTTATGATTTTTTGAAAATAAGATTCTCATTTTATTTCAATGGCATAATTATACCGAGTTCTGTTGCGAAAAATCGAAAATTGTGGCTGCTCTAGCGATTTTTTAAATTTTCGCTTGAGATTAATCTTCCAATGTTTTGGTCGGATTTTGAAGGTTACCGAACCCGCCATTTATTTAATTACTACATATAAAGTTTGATTCCAAAAAAATCCGGTGTCTATAACATTGAAAGTCATAGGTATGTTCACATGTACATAGATATAGTGGTAGCAATTTTATTTTTACGAATAAGCTTCTTGTAGGAAAACCAGAGGGAAAAGGCCCAGTTGGTAGGCCAAGAATGAGGTGGGAGAATAACATTAACTATGATTTGAGGGAAGTAGATTATACAGGAAATGAATGGAAAGCATCAACTCAGGATAGGGATGTATGGATAGCTTATGTCCGCGCGGCCATGAACCTACGGTTTCGATAGTGGCAGTGAGTAAGTAAGAGTAAGAATCCAAAATCATCATATAGCAATCAATAAGTAAGGTCGAGTTTTTAATGTAGCAAAATTACACCAATACAGGTCGGGGTTAATCTATCGAAGATTTAAATATCGTTCTAGCGTCCGCAATTTTCGACTGTCTCAACGAAACTCGATATATGCCATTGAAATAAATAGTTAAAGGTATACTCGAAAAATCAGCGATTTCCGACCATTAGGCATGGAAGTTTGCTAGAAAGTCGAAATTTAAAAACCTCTTTCGGGGCCGCAGTGTTTGTTTCGCTAAGAATCTTGGTATGTAATATTTGGATACGAATAAGTAAATCGAGTTCGTTTATCAGCAATATTGGATCATAATAGAGACTTGGTTGGATCCCAAAATTTTAAAATTGCTCTAGTGGCCCCAATTTTTGTTTTTTTTATAATGAAACAGGATACAAAAGATTTAAGCGACAGAAGAAAGATACATTCCATATAGCAAAAAATTCGGACCTTAAATTTGATTTGCTGAGGTACTCACTTCTGTTAACCAATTTATGCGTGATGTATTTTTGTATAGAAATGAGAGATTGTACGAAATAAAAAAATAAATCCTAAAAACATGGAACTAACAACAGAACTATGGAACAAATCAAAGGTAAGGTTTTTCTACCTTATGTTAAATCTATAACAGACAAAATAGGGCGAATTCTGAAAAAAAAAAAAACATAAGATCCAGACTATCTACAAGCCTACACATAAAATTAGCAATACATTAAATCCAGCAAAAGATAAACGAGAATCTTTAAGCACTGCTGACATATATCGTATTCCATGTAGTTGTGGTGAAGTGTACATAGGAACTACAAAACAGATGATAAGTACAAGAATACCAGAACACAACACAAACTGAAAAATCGTCTGTAGCAGAACATTTACAGTCTTACTAATAAAAATCTCTTTCATCAGTTGTTTAATTATACAATATATAAGCCTTATGTAGATCACGTATAATTTCCTTACTAATAAACGTTGTGCCGGAGCTATATAACGAAACATTAGTCATACACATTACGTCACATATTCGTCATCATAATGACGTCAGAACAATATTACGCGCAGTTTGTAACAGAAATAAAACAACATCAACTAGTGATTAATTGTGTAAAAAATGAATATGGATAAGAATTAATAGAGATCCTAATTGGAGAGGAACGAAAAAAATAAGTGTGTTTTAATTTATACACATTTTCCTTTACGCTACGTCAAATATATCGTACAATTGGTTTCACAGATAATGTGTTACCATCTAACGTCAAGAATTTCGAACAATTCTTGGAAACTAATAAAAGTTTTTCCCATTACTTATGAATTATGTGCAGTGTTTTAAGATGCGTTAGAAAACGTTCAAGATAGTAGGAAATGTTACCGACAACAGAATAAGTCTTTAAGCGAAAAAAAAATCATAGTTTCATCGGAAATCGAACCTACGACCTCACGGACCGTAGTCAGAAGCTCTAACCACAAGACTATCAAGTTAATATGTAGCCTGCTGCAATAATAGTACCTCAATAATTAAATACATTTTTATATCGGTGTGTGTGTGTTGCGTATTAAAGATGCAAGAAAGTTTTCTTAAAATAATATTATGAAGCATTTAAATTACATTCAGGTTAAATATTGTCTACAGCAATCATTGTAAAATGAATTATTTTGTGAATCAATGTTCAATTAAAAAAATATATATTATTAGGCCTAATCGAGAATGAGTGTAACGAAAGGCATTTTATGATGCCATTATTTTCCTACCCAGAGCTTTATTAATATTATTTATGCCCTGTGCATCCATCAAACAGTCGTTAAACTGTTGTATTTTGGGTTAAATGTAAGGAAACGTTCATCAATATCATAAGAAAACAATCAGTTGATCTTGAAGTTGTACCGGAGCTCGGTGGTAGGCAAGAGATCTCAGGGTTATGAACTCTTTATGTGCAAAAGAACAACGTACAAATGTACACTCAATTTTAACGAATCCAAGAAACTCTTTATTTACGAAGAAATAATCTTTTGATAATACAGTTACAAAGTTTTATCTATGAGTGGAGTCGATGCAATACTTAGAGGTCCACGTGCTCGAATCAATATGTTCAAAGTCCAAATGCTTAACGGACCATAACTTTAAATTTAACTATTTCTCGGACGAATCTAATATTTAAACTGAATCGGAGATCGCGGTCTGCAGGTCTACGATGTTCCAACACTAAACACAGAGTCACTGAGAGTGATTGTGAGTAGTTTTGATATAAGTTCTCGCTTATAAAGGCGGTGGCTCCTCCCACTTTTCTCGAATCCACTCCTTACAATTGAATATATATTTATGTTACAATAATATTATTTACTAGTATGTATAACATTTATAAGAACTGGGTAAATTGGTTCTTTGATATTTAATAGATAAATGTTTATCAGTTCTTTGTAAACTGTCAGTGTTAAGAGATTATCTTTTCTAGAGGTGAATGAATGTCTTTTGTTGTCTGTACTAGGCAGGTAGTAATTCTTTATCATCATTCCTTGGAATTGCTTAGTAGCGTTAATTGGTTTCTAAGAATTGGTCAATAGATTTTTTATATTTTTAATAGCTAACTAATGTTTATCTTTTCTTAAAGGATGGATATTTCTTATTAGTTGTACCAGACTGCTAATTGGAATTCTTTTGACAATACCCTTTTTTGTGTTCCTGTATTATTTGTAACTTGGGTAGTATGTAGAGTTCTGACAATACCTCTTTATTCTATTATTTGTCATTTGTATAGCAGGTAGCGTTTTACAGTATTTTATTCTAGACAAATGTACGTGGAATTTTTACCTGGATATATTTCTGCTTTTCCACATACATATTTTATAGCGATATTAGTAATATATTCTATTTTCATTATTTATAGATTTATTTAATTTTAATAACAATTTAATATATCTCGGAACATTTTAGTTTCAGATCCATGCATATTAGAGTTGTATCTTAGTTTATATGTCTCCTATCATATTAATCGCTACAAAGTCCGACATTTTGTCTAGTTATACAATCCTTAAACAAGGCTGGAGGCATGTATAACGATTCCCATGTAAAGCTGTACACCTCTTATACAATGAACAGCTAATACAGTGTTTATTAGTAAGAATTTTCAACTGAGATATGTTTAAACCTCGTATAAAAGTTAGATATGGATTATTCGTAAGAGGGTTAGTGAATAACAAAGAGCATGCCATAAAATTTGTAGAAACAGAACTTTTGTCCAAAACACAACATTACTACACCAGACTTCACAGAGAGGCTATTGAAATTTACAAACACAAAAATACATTTAACAAAAAAGAAGAAACTATGAAGATTAATAAAATTTTGATTCCGGCATTATATAACACGAGAATAAAACCTAAGACTTACGCCAATGACAACCAATCAGAAAAACAGCTCCAAAGTAATGGGTCATGTAGAAAACATCACCACTCAATACAACAAATACTGGTGCCGCCAAGTAGGCTCAAATTAAGTGAACTAAAACCCCGTAACGATAGCCACTATCTACTTAGCTGCCAAAGAGCCCTAGTCGGTTCTAACATACACAGCTCACTGGGTGAAGCTAGACTTCGCCTTATTCAGTCAGTCAGTCAACACACAGCCAGTCTGCAGCCGACATTTGAAGAGTTAAGAGGTCAAAGAGCAAGCAGAATCTCCTGAGGATGTCTACCGCAGTAGTAGACGAAACGTTAGTGTTAATAAAACCAGACCACGGTCATTTAGCCCGAAAGACATAATATACATGAATCAAAATACCTGCCGTGAAAGTATACAATTTTACATTTAAAAAATTTAACTGGCCACATTAGAATGTTTGTTTGTGAACTGAATTGAATATAAGTAATGTCTGTTATATCTGATGGTAGGCTACTTTGTGAAGTGAAAGGTAGCAAGTCTGAACGATCTAGTTACGTAAAGTTTATAGTATACACGTCATACCAGATTCGAGAAGCAATAAACGGAAGGTTGATGAAGAGGAGCGCATTGATAAGTTCCCGAAGGCGAAGCAGGAAACGCCTGTGTAACTACTGTATCAGGAACCTCTTGACACTGTCAGCCTCAAGGGGTGGAGTACCCACCATGCCACCGCACATCTTAACGCTAAAATGGATTATGTGACAGATGTTAATCAATTATTCTGTTCTATGTCAGAACTCGATTACTAAGTTAAAGTATAGGACGTAAGTGGCCTATGATTTAAATGAAAAGCAAACAAGTAGAATGCTTTAATTCACTGGCTGGTGCAGAATGTCTTGAATCGAAGAAGCAACAGTAGTAGTGGTATCTTCTGTTGATCTCATTCAGAGCACAGGACCTTTAATCAACACCAATGCTCAGATGAGGAGGTGCAATGTGCCATCTAGAAAACAGGACTGACTAATTCATTTCTCATCCCTATCTCAAGAAATCCTACTACGTTTTCCGCACGCCCATCTCAATTATACATACTGTAGATTTTGTTTTCATAGGCATGAACTAGCAATCCTATATTCAATCAATCAAAGTTCCCTACTTGAAACATAGGGCTCTCAGAAATCTTCTCCATCTGACTATTCCTAGCCAGTTCCTTGATCTCATTCCAAATTTTCCCCATTTTTTTATTCGCTTCTGTGAGAACAGTTCGTTTACATGTTATCTTGGGTCTGCTGCCCTGTGGGTTCCAATCCAATGCCTTCCTGGCGGGGTCATCTGGAGGTCGGCAAAGTGTATGTCCCAGCCATCCTCACATCCTATGCCGAATTTCAAGTTCAACCGATTTTTAACCATAGGTTTTCATCAGATATCTGCACCGGCCAGAATATTTTAAATATATTTCGCAAACGTCTATTAATTAAATCCTGTTGTTGAATGATAATATTTTTAATTGTTTTCCAGGTTTCACAGCCATATAAGAGCACGGATTTGACATTTGTGTTAAAAATTCTTAATTTAGTTCTTATTGTATCCATCCATCCATAGTAATTCTGCCCGAAGCCATGCTATGCCTTGCAGCTTTACTAGGGAATTGTAGGTGTGGTAGCTTCCCGTTGCTTTCCACACCGGTGAAGGATGATGATGATGATGATGATGATGATGATGATGGCCAAATGATTTCGGGGACCGTTTGGGCCTTAGCGTTTTCCTGACATTTGTCTTACAGGTGAGGAAAAACCCCGACAGAAAGCTCACCCAGAAAAACTGCCCCGACCGCGGATCGAACCCGGGCGCGCTGCGTGACAAAGCAGCACGCTACCTCGAGGCCATAGCGGTGGACTTTTATTGTATAAGCAGCATTATTCCATATAGACTTTAGCAGTCCAAAGGTAATTCTTGATTCAATTTCTGATTATCATTTGACCTTGAAAATGACACAATAAAAGAGATGTTTTTTTTTCGTGTAGTATAATTTATAAACATATCCCACAATACAAACGTGAAAGATTTACTATCTAAAACCATTGTAATTATGTTAATTTCTTCCATTGAGAACTAGGATAATCTTGTGATAGAGTAAAATAAAATCGGCGTGGACTACAAGCTACTGTACATAAACACCTAATCATTCATTGTAGAAATCTCTAAATACTTGAACATATTTTAGTGTGAGAGTAAGTCTGGGTGCTGAACTATGTGTGGTCTTGGTTAAGACAGTTGTACATCCACTTAAACCTGTTGACGCCCATCAACTCCTGTCACCTCCTCCCTTCTTCCTGTGAAGAATGTATCCAGATACAGTATACTACAACCACTTCACGGGGATTACAACCCAGATAATAACTACCTATTCTAACGTTTAAAGGTACAATTTTCAAGAATGAAAGAAAGATATGAAAAATTGGGTGGCACGAGTGATTTAAAGAGGGGTGGATTTCCCAAGCCCTCTCCAATTAATTTCTCGTAGTCCGCGAGTTATTTTGAAAGTCATTGAAGTTATATCAATGAAATTATTTTTATAACATTTCTACAAATATTCATCGAACGTACTTGATTAGAAATCGAAAATTAGCATGACGAAAAATTGTATGTGTACCATATATATATATATATATATATATATATATATATATACAGGATGTATAAAAAAGGATGGCGCAAACTTACATGGTTGAAAGTACACGATAATAGAAGCAACAATGTCCCAGTAAACATGGGTCCGCAAACGAGCCGTTTGCGAGATAATTACGAATGTATGGTTACAAGCCGCCACTGACTTCATTGTAAACATCGCCCTACTTAGTACAAATTAATTTGAATTTAGACTTTACTATTAATTTTTCATCTCATTTAGTTCACATTTCACAGTTCACTTCACTTATGGGTTACCTGTTAAATGAGCTGTTCGAAGTGTCTTCCTTGCATCTGGATGCTCGTCTCTGCAATGAATGTCGATTTTTTCGAAAACCCCTGGATCATTTCTGAATTCTTGACAAGCATGTACAACTCTCTACTCCAGTTGTTCAACCATGACACTTCGAACACCTCGTTTAACAGGTAACCCATAAGAGAAGTGAACTGTGAAATGTGAACTAAATGAGATGAAAAATTAATAGTAATGTCTAAATTCAAATTAATTTGTACTAACTAGGACGATGTTTACAATGAAGTCAGTGGCGGCTTGTAACCACAGATTCGTAATTATCTCACAAACGGCTAGTTTGCGGACCCATGTTTACTGGGACATTGTGTACTTTCAACCATGTAAGTTTGCGCCATCCTTTTTTAAACACTCTGTATATATTGCGACACCATTGCTTCCGGGATGCAACACTCTCTAGACGGATTAAGCTTACATTATATGTAGCAATAATCCGTAGCATGTTACTATACGGCTGTGAAGCTCCGAGTAATCTTGCCAAAAAAAAAACATAAACAGAAAACTCATATCATTCAGAACAGATGTCTAAAAATTATATTTTCGGCACCCATGTATACAAGAATAACAGAGCTACATGAAGCAGCGCAATTGCCCTATCTTGATGCTATTGTCAAAGATAAGTTACCAAAATGTATCAAAACATTTTGGAACATGATAATCCAATAGTACGCACGATAGGACAACCACCACAATGGCGTACAGTGTATCGGAACATACTCACCGGAGAACAACCTCCATAAGGGTTAATCTAGTGGCACATGTCGCTAAATACTATCTCAGCGCAAGTCAAAACATCTTCGTTTCCATATCTCGTTATAAATACCTAAAAAAACACCGTTTAGGTAGAGGTTATAATTAGGAAAGCCACTTAGAGTTAGCCATTAGTTATTTTGCTGCCGAGGGAAAAATCAGATCCCGCAAACAGCACACTGGACGGCAAACAAATGCCGTCAGAAAATGTACGGACGACTCAAATAACCGGCTTTTGAATTTTGGGGACGGCGGCGAAATTCTATTCTTGCCTGTAGGTATAAGGGATTTAGATTGGCGAATCGTGAGTCGTGTATACAACTCGGAGCGGTCTCTCAAGATGTGTTTTCTCAAAAGATCGGTTTCTGTACTACCCGAGTAGCGGATAGTGGCTCAAGTGATACATGACTTCACTTACCTTCCGAATGAAGCTACTCTTACAAGGGAACTGTCAACCATTACATGACGAAATCCACCTTGAAATTAGTCCCAGATAAGCGACGTGATGAACCAAAGCCGTGTCCAAAAATCTCTCATTTAAATTATATGGAAGTAACAAAACTCGTCACTTGATGGATTAGATAATCTCACTATCTGCCGTCCGCGCTGCATCCGCCTCACTCCACTCCACTCCTCTCTATAAGACAAGCAGGGAGTCCATCTGCTAAGCTCAGCTGGTTGTCATTGCTAGATTCTGGATTCGATCTGTACATTTCAGTTAAAAACAGCTTTTTTGGGGGGATACCTTCGTACATCAAAATGATTCTCTGGGAAATTTTTAAAGGTAGGTTTTTGCATGCAATGGTTAACAGTTCCCTTATGAGAAAAAACTCTCATCGAATCCCACCAAATTTGAATCTGTGAATCATGGATCCAGATATATAAAATTATTGTTTGCTAATTTGTAAAGTTCTATATAAACTCTAACAGAACAGTTAATTTAACACAAGACCAAACAGGTGGTACTGAGGATCACAGGCGTACAATTACAACACGAGATATTTAATATGTGTTAGGCGCCTCGAGCAATAACTTATTTGCAGTGTTCAAAACTTGTATGCACAGTTCTTTTGTGTTGCCGTTCCCTGGTTTTCACACTCTGTCAGCTGGGTGTGCCCGTTTTACATCAGAAGTAAACAATATCCATTGCTGAATACAAATTAGCCATTCATTCCCAGTTCGGCTTAAAATTAGATTTCAAAAATTTGTTCACAAGAAATCGATTTAAATGTTCCCACTTACTTTAACTACCATAGTTAGAATTCACACAAACATAAAGCCTTGGCGGTGTCGACACCAGAACACACAAAAAATATATAGAAATTAAATACAGTTGATTCCGGTTAATTCGACGTTGGGTAGTGCGAAATATTGCATAATTAGAATAAAAGTTTGTTCCTTTGAAATTCATGTTTAAATCAGTGTTACAATTCCATGGTATCTTTACCTTGTAGTGGTGGAGTAACATGCGTGCTTAAATAATCCCGAGAGTTATTTCGGCGGTAGCATTGCTGCCGAAAGTGTTGCCCATGCCGGACGGGTCGAAGGCGATAAGCCAGACAAAAAAAGTACCTTGGACGAAAGATTATTTCACCGTAAAAATAAAACCACCGAGAAACCTGGACATGGGTTCTACTGGGATACGTTTGTATGGAGAACTTATGTCCGCGCGACTATGAAGCTACGAGTTCGATAGAGCCATTGAGTTACTTACAATTCCATATGTAATACGATATTCGAACATTAAATGTTGATAATTCGAAGACAGGATTTTATTAGAAGTTTTAAGTCGGCTGCGGTGGGCTAGTGGTAATCTTCCTTGCCTCTAATTCCGAGGGACGCGGGTTCAAACACGACCGGAATCCGTGCAATTTTTAGGATGGAAAAATCTAAGGAACAAATCTTCCGGGAAAGACTTTAAGCCGTGGGTCTCGAATCTGAAGATTTTCAGGCTGGTAAAAGAACCACAAGCTTCAATAAAAAGAAATGTTTGCAAAATTTATCGACCGTTTCCCATTCAGTAATACTCACTCGATGTCTTATCAAGGCGATAGGCCGATACGCTGACATCTATGGGTAAATGAGAGTAAGTAAATTAAGTAGGTCAATAAGTTCCCATTAAGGAGTGCCCTAATCCCGGCCATAGGGAAGGAAAGAGCATAAGAAGTAGTAATGTTGTAACCTCAAGACTTTCAATAATTCGCAAAATTATGTTCTATTCAAATGGTTCAAGTAACCCAGCCGGTTGGACTTATGGCAGGAAAGTACTTGTCAGAACAGACAATTCAATACCTGTACCTTGAATTGGAGAAGATGATGATCCTTATGCAATATTGTTTTAACCCTGGAACCTGATAGTTAAACTTTGCATCTATATTCCTGATGGTGGGGTCACTGTGATCCCTCACATAATTTTTGTTTTCAAACTTGATTATTTTAATAAGATTTGTATAAGTTTTTTTTATTTTATCACAGTATGCATTCTAGTATATTAAACTTCCATATTTAATACCATTAGCAGACCATTGAGAGTCAGGGACTACATAACTATCTCACATTGTAAACACACGCCACTACATGAAGCACAACGGAGGGACCTGTGATCAGTGCACATGGGTTTATTGCAGTCCACACATCCCATAGTTATCTTATCTTTTTCTATTGCAGAAATTGCATATTTTTCTTCCACTGAAAGCTACGGCTTCTGTCATGTTTGTTGTATACCTTTTTCTGTTGGACCGCAGAATTTTTAAACTGACCCAAACCTTCTGGCGACATTATGGCCCAGGTGTCGACACAGCCTCTAACGGAAATGAGTACCAGACGCTTGTTCTGGGGGTAAAGGCGGCCTTCATGCAGGGCTTACAAACCGGCTGACATCAAGTGCCGATTGTCCAGAAAAAGTGGGAGCCTTAACCTCCTACTACCCCAAAGGCCTCTTGAGGCCTATAGTAGGATCACTTTACTTTACTTCACTTCACTATCACTTCTGTTTATGAGTTCACGTATTTCATCACTTATGAGCTATTATAAAAATAAAATAAAAAGTACCAATTAATATATTAAAAGAAATTACTGTTTCACTAACATAGATAATTTCTACATAATTGAAAGACCTGACAGCTGAAGAAGGATTATTGATGGAGTAAAGAGGTAAAGAGGTGTAGATGGGATTTAGTGGCGCTAGGAATACGGAAGGAGTTCTGCATGTGTGAGAACTTGGGTTGCTCAGGTTGGAATACCGATAGGCATGAGTTCTTATCTAGGGATTCCACGAGGACGAGAATTAATGTGTAGAGAAGTTCTTATAAATGTAGTGTATTCTTGTCTTATACATTGTGGTATATGCCTGTTATAAACTGCAACTGAATTTAACATTTAAATTGTAACTTGTAGAAATGTACAACAGAAGTGACTTAAGTTTGTGTATGAAGTGAAGTGACAAGGAGAAGCCTCTCTCGCCTGTTAGGTAAACTAGTTACTCCCACTACATCGATCTCGTGGACCTGAGATCAGTGCTTAGGCACATATAACGAAAGATATAATTGGTTAATGCATTCTCCTATTTTAATCATGGGGGTGTTACAAATTTATCATTGGCGATTTACGCCATCAGAGGTTGGACCTTTTTCCCGTGCTGGCTTCACGTACAGTCGGGTCACAAACATTAGCTAGGCTTGGGTTTTTTCTAGGCTTCAGACGCTAGAAAATTGCCATATTCCCATACTTTTTGCTAGCGTTGTTTGTCTCAGGGTAAAACTCCCGCTTGTAAATTTAGCTAATGGGTTATGGTTATGCACGATAAATCAGTTAAATGCAGGCTTAGAAGATATTTCTACTCAATCTGTCGAGCAAAGGATTTTGTCATTACTAAGTTATTATCATGTGTCAGCCACTTCCGTCTTAACAAAAGAAAGGGTGGCATTACCTGAGTTGTCATTACCCTCCTTAATAACTAGTAATTTCATTACATTGATACTGACTTCTTTGGATCATTTTATATGACATTTACTCTTACATAATCAGGTTCCACTCGCTTCCCTGATCAATTTGAATAAAAATATGACCTAAGTCCAGTAACTGCTTCGTTCAATGATATTATAATTGTATCTGATTTTTATTGCCAATTGGGATTTATTTATAGAGTTACTCAGGAGGCTGAGTGAATGACTTGCCACACAGCCTATAGGCCTAATCACGAAATTCAGTTTGAAGAAAAACACACATTATTACCTGACGGTGGGGACTGAATGACCCGAACTACTACCACAATAAATATTTTCCTCTCCCTCTTGTTAATTATTTTATGAAAACTCACAAAACTCTCACTACTTAAAGAACACGGTTAGAACTGAATTCTCACAAAGCTCTGAAAAAATGAGTCCGAAATTACGAATGTTCATATGAATAGAAATATCTGCTGGGTCGCCATGACCCCACCATCAGGTTACAGGGTTATATATTAAAATAAATACCTGATATATCAGTCATCCTCAATTAAAATGGATTTCTGGATAAAAACTTTGTCAATTAGTTAAAACAATGTAAGCCTTACAGAACATGTTCTATCTTCGGCATGTCATTTGGTACGTATGTCATGCCAAAGATGGAACATGTTCTGAAAGGCCTACATGGGTTTAACTAATTGAAGTTTTTAACCAGAAATCCATTTTAATTGAGAACGACTGATATATCAGTTTCTTATTTTAATATTTTAAAAAAATTACTACATTGTGATTTACAATGAATTTTATAAGGCTTGTACAATCTCTACGAATTAGGATTCTAATTATACTACGCCCTTAAGCGGTAGTAGAAGAAGAAGAAAGGCAGGAAATATCTACTGTAGAAGTTATAACTGTCAATGGGTGTGAGATAAAACACAGATCGACACCTCTAAGTGTCAGGTATATCACGTGCATCAGTTTCTAGATCATGCGAAGAGTCTGCCAGCCTTATACGGACAATGTGGAGGAAGCGCTGAATGATTTCTACATGGTGGGCAGATCTCAAGTTGACATGCATCACATATAAAACAAACACAACCTCGTTTTCTATTCAAGACACTGCATATATTTGTATTAATTTATGAATAACACCTATCAACAGCGAAGTCAAATGGCATAAGCAATACTAACCTTCAAATATACCAGTAGCTACTCATGCTTTCTTAGCAAATAGAAATCGAGAAATAACCCTGTGCCAGGCGGAAAAAAAAAATCCAAGTCCCAACACTCGAAGTTTTTCTAAGTCCAAAATAGTTCAATCGCAAAAACGCAATATCCCCAAGTATGGGTTTCCAGCCCGCCAACACCACACACAAGGTCTCGGTAAAGCACGTACTGAGCTGTCATTGGCCGAAAAACAAGATTCGTATTTTACTAAAACATACACATTTTCACAACTTTAAACGACCAGCCTCATGGGCTATTGATCAGCGTTTCCGACTACTGTTCATGAGGTTCTGGTTCGATTCTAGGCCAAACCATAGGATTTTTTTCTTAAAGGGAATTATTCCTGTGGTTGCTCATGGTGTGGAATTTTAGGTTAAGTTTAGGTTAAGAACTCACCTTGCACTTCATTAATATTATTATCACTCATCATATCATCGGAGTAACATAACTCCGCCTTCTAAGCGCCCCAAATTCAGAAGTGCGTTACAATTAAGCCAATGTCAAGAGAGAACACAAGAAATGTCGAAATGACAACCTGGGGCACTGAATAAAAAAAATGTTTTGTTCAATGCCACCAGTTTGTCACTTCGACATTTCTGGTATTCTCTCCCTACATTGGCTTATTGTAACCCACTTCGAGGTTGGGGCGCGTGGAAGGCGGGGTTACGCTGCCCCAATGATATGATGGGTGATGATGAGTAATGATGCGTCAGGAGAGGCCTTAATCCTAAACTTAATCTAATGAGGTGAATATGATATTGATCATAATGATGGCCAGAAGATATTCGGGAACCGTTTTGGACCTTAAAGTATTCTGAAAGTTGTCTTAAAGGCGAGGAAAAAAACCCGAAAAAACCTCACCCAGGAAACTTGTCCCGACCGGGAATTGAACCCAAGCCCGTCACGTGACAAGGCAGCACGCAACCTCGAGACCACAGTGGTGGGTATTAAATAATTTAAAAAAGTCAACGCAAGTAATATAAATGAACAATTAAAATCCGTAATAATTAATTTAAATAAAAAATCAACAACGAAAATTCTCAACTCCCATTGGCTGATGGATGTCCACCATCCAAACACCAAACACTAATCACATCAACTTTTATATATTACCACCAAATTCAAACACACTATTAATAATAAAAACTTTGAATTAATTAAACACTAGCTGTCACCATCATGGCTCTTAACAACATCACGTACAAAATAGGAGCCATCACACATGGTTACACAACTTAAATTCTACAAAATTAGTTCACAAACCGGGGCTAATGTTTCCAACAGGGACCCGGGGTTCTCCCATTTCGGAAATGCTATGCGAGAACCGAATGGTTGCTCACCATTAGTTAATGGCTAACTAACTAGCCTCAGGGATTTCCTCCGATTTGATTGATAGGTGAACTCCTTCATCGAAAATCTCACCTATTTCAATCATTCCTTGTTCCTCTGGTATTTCGTGTGTCTATCAAACATCTGAACACCTCCAGCAACAACTTAATAAGACAAAAGAATGGTTAACCACATGGCGTATACGAACTAGTGAAAATAAATCTATTCATATTACATTTGGAACCAGAACTGGTAACTGTCCTACTGTAACATTAAATAATAAAACTCTTCCAACAGACGATTCCGTCAAGTATTTGGGAATGCATTCTTGATCGTCCTTTAACATAGAGGAAACACATTCAACAAAAACGTACAGAGTTATAACTAAAAACATCAAAACTTAATTGGCTCATAGGTCACAAATCAAAACTGAGTCTAGAAAATAAACTTATAATATATAAAACTGTACTCAAACCTATTTGGACTCATGGTATTCAATATTGAAATTTTACAGAGATTTCAGTCTAAGACCCTTCGCTTTATTATTGCTGCTCCATGGTATGTAAACAACGCCACCATTCATCATGATTTAAAAATAGCTACTGTAAAAGAAGAAATAGAAAAGTACAGCACTCGATATCTAAGGCGACTAGAAGTTCATCCTAATCATCTCGCAATCAATCTTCTAGACAACAGTGAAGAAATAAGAAGACTAAAAAGATATAAGATATTACTACTGGAGTGCTGTCAATTCTCCTTACAAGTTATGTATTTTAACAAATTTACTTATTGTATTTTCAAGATAGATTGTAAATTAGCAATAAAGTTAAAAAAAATGTATTAAGTAGTGGGGGCACGTCATAGCATACCACAATATACCACAAGTCAGAAAATGTCGAGTCTGTATCTCAATGGCGCCGGGATTTTTAAATTGAACCAAACTTCTGGCGAACCAAACATGGGTCGATTCAACTTCTAATGGGAATTAATACCAGATATATGATCTAGTGGTAAAGGTGGGGTAAAGGTGACAGCCCGATAGATACGTCATGCCAATTGTCTAGAAAGGCGGAAACCATAACCACCTATCCTCCCCCAAATGCCTCTTGAGGTGCATAGTAGTAGTAGTAGTAGTAGTAGTAGTAGTAGTAGTAGTAGTAGTAGTAGTAGTAGTAGCAGCAGTGAAGTATAGTAAAGTGATGCCACTTCAGGCCTCAGGAGGTCCTTGGGGTAGTAGGAGGTTAAGGCTCCCACTTTTCTGGACAATCGGCACTTGATTACAGCCGGGTTGTCAGCCCTGCGTGACGGCCGCCTTTACCCCCAGAACAGGCATCTGGTACTCATTTCAGTTAGAGGCTGAGTCGATCCCAGGGCCATAGTGCCGCCAGCGGGTTTGGGTCAGTTTAAAAATCCTGACCCCACCGGGATTCGAACCTTCGACCTTCCGGCTTGTAGCACAGTGCCTTAACCACTACTCTACGGTGTGCCCCCAGTAGTAGTAGTAATAGTAGTCTAATTCGTATGTCCCGCGTGAGGACATAGGTGCTCCCTAGTGGGAGTTCTTGACCAATCTAATTTAGTTAAGCTTATTTCATTATAGGTACCAGACTTTCCCCCATGTAAGGACGTACTGGGTAAACAACTATATATATATATATATATATATATATATGTGTGTGTGTGTGTGTGTGTGTGTGTGTGTTTGTGTGTGTGCTTGTGTGTGTGTGTTTGTTTGTGGGTGTGTTTATTCTTAAAGTAGTAAGCACTATGTAACGAAATTGTTAGGGCATGCATAATTTTATTTAGAATTCATATGTGTGTTTGTGTGTGTATTTTAAGGCTCTAGCAATTGTAATATTTCTATTCCAAACAAAACTTGGCATAGAGCAATTAAATCGAATCATTATGAGTATGGATTAACCTGAAGCGAAACTTTAAAAAAATCGCTCTAGCGGCCGCATTTTTCGATTTTAGCAACGAAACTACGTATGTGTCATTTAAATGAAATATGAGAGTTATCTTTACAAAATCAGCAAAATGTGACTTAGCAGTGGAAATTGACCAGGAAGACGAAATTCAAAAGTCGCACTAGCGGCCGCCATTTTGGTTTTCTCGCTGTTACACTGGATATATATGATTTAATTAACAAAAAATGTATTCAGTAAACCAAAATCGGATTATAAATTTGACTTGGTGAGGAATTCCTTTAGTTTTCAGAGTTACGCAATTTCTGCGTGATGGACTTTTTATAAATATTATTTAAATAGTCGAACAAAAGATCAAAGGCCCTCATTTACGCAAGTCTATTACTTCGACCTATAAGCATATTGTATTTGAGTTCACATATTTCCGCATTTTTTATTAACTGGTCTCAAGTTATATGAAAGTTCGAGTTACGCTAATATAGCGGAACCATAATTTGGTATTTAACCTAGACTTTTGAATCACTCACGTTTAGAAATTACAATTTTATCCCAAATTGGCCCTGTGAACCGCTGGAACTGGAAAACTGGAAAATCTGAATTTGATTCTTTACCTGACCCTTTGTCTTCAACACGTACTGAGCTCTGAATTGAACAACTTCAGTGCACGTTTTGCTGAGAATTCATGCCTTACACGATAAATTGTAAGATAATTCGAAACAAGAAAATCAAAATACCCAAATTATAAGTACTACGCAGACTGTAACAGAACACTGCCGACAAACTTTCATTGAGTGAAAGAACTGTGTTTAAAGGGCCCTGTATTGAATAAAAATGTTGAAATTAATGTGTTCAGGCTATCTTTTCATACGCAACAGTTAATAAATAACTCATTGGCTCTATCACTGGTGGGTTCATGGCCGCGCGGACATAAGCTCTCCATACATCCTTGTCCTAAGCTAATGTTTTCAAATCATTCTCTGTATAATCTACTTCCATCAAAACATGGTTAATATTATTCCCCCCACATAATTCTTGGTCTACCAACTGGGCGTTTGCCCTCTGGCTTCCCTACAAGAAGTTTCCATGCACCTTTCATTCCCCATTCGTTCCACGGTCCTGTCCATCATTAGCTATCAATTTCCATTATATAGTGATTTCTACGTGAGATTGTTTACTTCCTGATCCAATTTCTTAGTTTTAATAGAGTGTGCGTGTTAGCCGTTAGGATCTCCACGCTATCACCAATAATATTACATCATCAGCATAGGATATCTATCAGCGTATTAATACTATTGAGTTTTAAGCCTATTTTATCCACTAGATTTGAGGACAAGCTCTAGTACAAAAGTGAATAATAGAGGAGATAGTGCATATGCTTGCTTTATCCCATTGTGAATTTCAAAAACTACCCGAAAACTGCTTTCCTACGCGACCCTACACTTTGTGCCGTTTAGACACATTCGAATAAGTCTAACTAACTTTTATCTTTTATTTGAATTGTATGCTTTTTTGAAGCCTACATATAGTTTATGTATACAGTGTCATATATACCAATTTCTTTTCTATATCTGTCTTATAGTAAAAATCTGATCTGTTGTAGACTGTTTCTTCTAAATCCACATTGATTATCTCCTAGAATGTAATCAATATAGAGAATAAGTCTACTTATTAATACACTAGCTAATACCCGGCGTGCGCTGCTGCGTCCAAATAAATGAAAATTAATGTGCTTATATGTTTCGTTGAATAAGTAAAAGGAAAAATAATTATAAATTTATATTTTTACATACCCCGTGCTGATAACCCGGCATTGCCCGGGAATCTGCATATCCCGATCTTCTTGACATAAATGAGCTGAAATACGAAAATTAACGTGTTTTATGTTTAGTTAAATAAGTATGGGGAAAAATTATATCGTAATTATTTTTAGATACCCCGTGCTGTTTACCCGGCGTTGTCTGGAAATCTACTCATCCCGATCTTCTTGGCATAAATGAGCTGAAAGACAATAATTAATGTACTTCTTATGATTAGTTGAATAAGTAAACTGAAAAAGAATTATAAATGTATATCGTAACTATTTTAAGATTCCCCGTGCTGATTACCCGGTGTTGCCCGGGAATCTACTTATCTCGATTTTCTTGGCATAAATGAGCTGAAAGACAAAATTCGTTATTGTGAGTTATCCGTAAAAGGATACCCGCCATGTGCTGCTATGCTTGCACAGGAATCTACGTACTTGTCTCGATCTTAAATGGTTATTGTGAGTTATCCGTAAGAGATAAACATATGCTGTCGCAGACATTTTTTATAGAGCTTTTTGAGATATTCAATTCTGTGTACATTTATTTTGTGTATTTATTATGGTTTAGGCAGCGTAAGCCATTTAAACGTCCAAAAAGCTACTTTTTCACGTTTTCCACTACAAAGGGCGATTTTTAAGGATATAGAAGTTGAGTAGCACAACTCTCTTATAGCTTATGTTCATCCCGGGAATCTCCTGAACATTTTGCAAAAAGCCCCATCACAATCGGATCAACGGTTTGGCCGTGCATAAAGTACGAACAGACAAATAAACAAACAAACAAATATTCATTTTTATATATTAGATATGTTAGAATTTTGTACCAAGTTGAAAGTAATGAGTTGCCCCTGCATTTATTGCAACCAGTTTTATCTCCTTTCAAATAGGTTAGTACGATAATTGATACTTTCCAGAAGAGCTTCTTGTTACCAAATCATACTAAACAAACTACGGAATTTGTCCATCAATTTTTCTCCCCCTGTTTTTATCAGTCCTGCTGGGATCCCATCTGAAGCTGATGCTTTATAGACCTTCAATTGTTTATCGCCATTTCGACCTCTAATGTACTTGATTCTGCGACTAGCATTTCTGCTGTCTAAAACACCCTCTTCAATATTGTAATAGTTAATACAATTTTTAAAATATTTAATTGTACTAAATTGCCTGAGTACATTCATTTCAATATAACGTTCGTAATTAGCTGAAATTGCACAGAAATAATCCCATCATAATGTCTTCATAGTAGAAACAACCTTTGTAATATAAACATAAATTCACTACATGCGTAGGCCTATTTAAAAAAGGCCGCGCGGACTTACGTTCTCCATATTCTAACCTGATATTTTTTAATCATCCCTGAATAATTCATCTCTCGTAAATCATTATCAATGTTATTCTCTCACATCATTCTTGGTCTACCTACTGGTAGCTTTCACTCTGGTTTCCTACAAGAAATTCCCATGGCCTCCTTTTATACCCCATTCGTGCTATATGGCCTGTCCATAGCAATCTATGACACTTAAGCATTCCTATTACATTTGGTTTTCCTTAAAGATCTTGCAGCTCACTGTTATGTAGTTTTCTTGGTTCACTTGTCTTTTCATCTCTCTTTGAATACCCAGCATTAATTGTTAACATGTTGTAGAGGGGTATTCAATATTAATTGTATTTATTTAGCACGTTTCACAATGTTTCATATCAACATCCTCGCTCAATTATCTACTGTCATTCTCCTACATATATGTCATTCCAATCTCTATCGTCCTATCCTGTTTTTCCTCATCTGCTCAAAACACCATCAATCCACTTGTTTTTGGACGTCCTTTTCTTCTTATACCAAGTGGCACCCATTCTAGTATTCTTCTTCTGTCATTCTTTTTACATGACCATAAAATTTATTTTTTTTATAAAATCCACAATTGAAGTGTGAACATTTATTTTTTTTTATTAGGAATATTCCTCAATGCAGTGTTCCTCCTTCAACCCAAAGTGATTTGTCTAAAGCATCTTCTTCCCTCAATTCACTAACTTTCATACTTCTCCTCACTCCACCTATCCAACGTTCTCTCCTTTTCCACTTCTTCCATTAGCTTTCAAATCAAGAACCTTCTTTGATATTCTATCTTCTTCCATTCTAATGAAGTGTCGATATCATTTCAAACGTTTATCATCTATTTTTTCTAACATGTTTTTTTCTTTCTCAACTTGCATAATTTCCCTTACTGTGTTGTTTCTGACTTTATCCCTTCTTGAAATTCTTGTCGATTTGAACATTCATATTTTATCTAATTAGATTGTTTTTTTTTTATCTCTTCCGAAACTTCTAGCTGAACGCCTCCAAAAGCCCATTTCTGCAGTATTCAATATACTTATTTATTTTTCATCTCAAGTTTTGTTTTACCAGTTTAATATTATTCTCCGCATTCTCATTAGCACCTTTCTCATATCAAACACGGAAAGTGTCTATTCTTACATGAAATAATACCACGAAGTTTGCATGACCTTTATGGGAGTTATAAAAGTTCTCGAGAGTCTGGAGCCTAATTAATGTGGTGGAGGTTTTGGGATGGATTTAATTTATAATTAGAGGGTCGAGTTGTAGAGGGCGTGTGAGGTTCGCGCGCGTGAGTAGGTTCTGTAACACCGACCAGGATCTTTCTTCAATCTGCCCGAATTTCACGCGCGATTAACTTACAATCGGGACACCTACACTTTCAACATTTCACTATTAATAGCTTTCTTTTTAATGTTTTAAAAAATAATTAAAATTATTTTCGAGAACAAACAAGGCAATGTCTCATATTTCCGAGTTTATATTTCTTTATTTAATTTTTATTGAGTATCGCCTCGCCCATAAATTTTTGCTGATGTTTCCACCATATTCTTGTGACCTTCGTAAGGGTGGTTTGAACCAGATCTTGATATGGAATTCGACAAACATAAATAAATGCAAAATATTGCAAGTGGGATATTAAGGAAAATGGAGAGTGACGAATGAGATATAACTGGGAATTATGTGTTGTATAAATCATCAGATTGTCATTACAAATGTTGATGTGACTAACAAGGGAACTATCAACCATTGCATGTCGAAACCTACCTTGAAATTTCTCCCAGAGATGCGTTGTTATGTACCAAGGTCGTGTCAAAAAAATTATCTCCCGTTTTTAACTGCAAGTCACTAAAATCCAGTCCCAAATCTCTCATTTGAACTACACTAAAGTATTATAACTGCAGACTCGGTAGGTTGGTTAACCCTTACTATCTACATGCCGTTCGCTCGCACATGGAGTGGGGAGAGGAGGGTGAGTGAAGCGAGCGTGATACCAGTCCCTTGCTTACTCATGCCGATAGTGATTTCCTGTTTGCAGCACATTTAATCCCCGCCTCACTTCACTCCGCTTTACGATCCAGGAATGTCAACTTGCTCCGCACAGTGGGCTGCCATTGTTGGATTCTTGCTTCGATTTTTGTGACTTCCAATTAAAAACAGCAGATTTTTTTTGGACACGGCCTTGGTACATCACAACACTTCTCTGGGAGAAATTTCAAGGAAGATTTCGGCATGTGATGGTTAATAGTTCCCTTGTAAAATGGGTAGGACATACGGAGAGGATGACCAAAAATGAAGTAGTTAGATGAATTATAGATGGTAAGCAAGAAAGAAGATGGAGAACGGGAAGACCTAATTTGAGATGGATGGATGGAGTACTACAGGATGTCAAATCTTTAAAACTCAAGAATCAGTGGACAGAGATAGAGAAGCCTGGAGAAAAATTCTGAAGGAAGCCTCAACCCACCCAGGGTTGTTGTGCTAATGATGAATAACGTTAATGACAATCTTATTAAAAATCACTTATACAAACTAAATCAATTTTCAATTATACATTATATGAGCATTTGATTTTTATACGATTTTTCTTAAAATTTTCATTATATATATATTGCATAGTTTTCTTACTAATAGTTTATATGTAAGGACTATATTACAATATCCTAAATCCCATTTCTTATGCATTAATCGTTTCTGTTGATTCCAGAGCTATTTCCATAAATTTAAAATTAGCATTAACTTGTAAAAGTTTGGTGAAGTAACCGATATAATCTTAAAATAAAATTAACTAATGAAAATTCGATAAATGCACTTACATATATTTATGAAAGCAAAATAAATGTGGTGTACGATTAAAAGTTTTATATTCCTGGTTTCAGTCTCCCACATGCATCAGGACAACAAAGGATGATTTGAATCTCAGACAAAGAAGCCGCTGTTCGCGAGAAGAGCTGCCAGGGAGAGACTTTGCATCTATGAATGACACACACACACACACACACACACACATATATATATATATATATATATATATATATATATAGACATTATAGAAAAGAAAAGATTACAGTGTCATGGCCATGTCAAAAGAATGCCAGAGCAAAGATTGACTAAAATTGTTATGGAATGGATTCCAATGGAAACGAGGAAGAGAGAAAGACCGAATAAAACTTGGATAGAAGGAGTATAAGCGGCTATAAATATCAGAGGATTGGAGGAAGATCAATGGATGTACAGAGAGGAATGGCTTTTGGTTTCCGGAAGACGGTGGCAACTGCCATGATACCGAATGATGATATATGTCGCTCCTCGGCAAGAATAACGTCACACCTCAATAATGGTCAAACATGAGTTAATCCCCAATTAAAACAACATAATTTGTTTAAACTGTGAAAAATAACTCAGTAACTGAATTCGAAACTAATCAAGGTACAATTTGCACATATAGCTATTCCTAAACTATTTAAACTGTGATGTAAGTAAACTTTCTTTTAGCTGTGCTGGAAAATGAGGTTTTTGAGTTGTGACGTTATTCTGGCCGGGATGCGAAATTATATATATATATATATATATATATATATATATATATATATATATATTCTTCGTCTACGCATGAAAGCTGACAGCTTGTTACGTGTTCATTCACTACAGGTCCGGGGTATGGTGACGTCCTTCCATCGTAGTTGTGGTCTTCTTAATGGCCTTTTCTGCTGAGGTGTCCAGTCACGTACTTTCTTCACTATTCTACTGTTCTCCATTCTATGTGATCGTTCCAATTTAGTCTTCTATCATTTATGCAGAAGTTTATAGCTTGAATTTCACATTCTTCTCTATAACAGAGCTGCGAATTTTCTCTCAGTGATTTTCATACGATTTTTCTTAAAACTTGCATTTTATATATATATATATATATATATATATATTGCATAGTTTTCTTACTAATAATTTATATGTAAGGACTATATTACAATATCCTAAATCCCATTTCTTATACATTAATCGTTTCTGTTGATCCCAGAGCTATTTCCATAAATTTAAAATTAGCAATTCCTTGTAAAAGTTTGGTAAATTAATCGATATAATCTTAATATAAAATTAACTAATGAAAATTCGATAAATGCACTTATATAAATTTATGAAAGCAAAATAAATTTGGTGTACGATTAAAAGTTTTATATTCCTGGTTTCAGTCTCCCACATGCATCAGGACAACAAAGGATGATTTGAATCTCAGACAAAGAAGCCGCTGTTCGCGAGAAGAGCTGCCAGGGAGAGGCTTTGCATCTATGAATGCATTTTTTTTATCTCGCGAGATGAAAATCGGTGCTAATTTCTTCCGCCAACCGACCACCACCGAAGCTAAAACAATCTTCTTTCTTATAGTACACTAAAGGCGCGCCCGAGATCCTATCAATTACCTGCAAAAGTGGCATACATAATTTATAGAGACACGTCAATTTATTTTCATTCACATTTGTAATATTAACCTGGATGTACAGTGAGTTTCTCTCGACTTGCGGCCACTAGCGTAAACACTTCGTGCGCAGCGCGAGTTAATGACTCAAGGCGGCTTGCAGTCACTTTTCCCGCTATCGGCAGCAGATCAAGTGAAACTCACAGTACATTTGTGACCCTAGTAGAATACCCGAAAATATTGTTACGCCTTTCCTCACGAGAGTTTAAAGATCGAACACGATAAGGAAACATGCAAACCGGGAAAGCACGTTTGCGGTAATTTTCAAGAAACGTAACATTTTTGCGTGAAAAAAAGCAACCCGTTTTCAGCATGGTTCTGTTAGTTCCAAGGGCATGTTCGCGGCAAGATTCACAAGAGAACTGCAAACTATTTCTTCCAGAGGAGCGCTGTGATGTACCAAGGCATTGTCCAAAAAAATATCTGCCGTTTTTAACATAAAGGACAGAAATCGAAGCCAAAAACCAGCAAAAGCAACCCAGGATCAGATATACAGGCCAGAACGAAATAAGAGCGGAGTGAAGTGAAGCAGAACGCGGCGCGGACGGTGGATAGTGAGGTTCATCCAGTCTGCCAATACAGCAGTTGCATTATTTCCCAATAGTTTAAATGGGAGTTTTGGTGCTTGATTTTAGTGTCTTGCAGTTAAAGACGGTAGATTTTTTGGACACGGCTTTTGTACATCACAACGCTTCTCTGGGAGAAATTTCAAGGTAGGTTTCGGCATGTAATGGTTGTCAGTTCCCTTGTTAGCAACATGTGGTGACAGACTTAAGGGTCTAAAATTTCACACAGTCACATTTTCCTTCCTAATTTTCAAAGGCTTATACTAGGAATAAAAAATACTTTATGATGGCACGAAAATTATCCTTAATTTAGATAATTATTCCAGAGAAGAAATTTTAATAAATCAAGGAGTTCGCAAGATGTACATTATGACCTACGTTGTTTAATATATATTTTGGCGAGCTTATATGAAAATGGAAAAAATCAAGTCCAATAGGAATACAAATTAATAAGGAAATGTATATAAATATTTTAATGTATGCAGACGATCTGGTAATTATACGGAAGTCAGAGGATGATTTACAAAGAGCTATTTACATGTTGAATCAATTAGGACTCTATTATAATCTCAAAGTCTCAACTTCAAAAAGTAAAATTATGGCTTTTCAGGGCAAAGTGCTAGTCAGAGCAAACATGTAATCAATAATGAAATAATAGAACAGATAGCACACTTTAACTATCTTGGTTCAGATATAACATATAGCTATGATTGGGATACACATAATAAATTAAACCGATATTAAATGATGTGTGGCACCATAAGAAGAACCCTCCGAAAGACTCGAAGAGAAACTCAGCTCAGGTTTTATAAAATCATGGCTGTTCCTGTTCTTTTATATGGATCTGAATCTTGGGTACTTACAAAAAAGGTATCTCGCACATCCAAGTCACTGAAATGAAATTTTTAAGATCCGTAATAGGATGTACACGCATGGATATATTACACAATAAATCAATAAGGAGATATTTTCAATAGTTGATAAACTAGAAGAGCACAAATACCAATGGAAAGAACATTTAGACAGAATGGGCAATACAAGATTACCCAAAAAGATCAAAACCTACAAACCACATGGAAAAAGATCTTTGGGACGGCCAAGGAAACGATGGACTTGAGACCGGAACAGGTCGCATTAACCTAATCCTGGAAAAGAAGAAGAAGAATTTTCAAAGGCTTAGCATTGCCCACGGCTTGATCAAAAATGTAGCTAAACTTCAGTGGCAATAATACGACTGAACAAAGATCTGAAAGAGTTTGATAATTTCATCTTCTCCTAATGTTGGAGGTGGAAGGTAAATCAATGAGGGATTTTATTTGTCATTTTGAGTAATGGGTAACTAATTCTTAAAGGTTTATTCATTAATTTATTTTGCCATCTCGTTTGATGTTCATGAAAATCTACAACTTTGTTACATGGAAAATGTTCCCCAACATTTTAATGTATTGCAATACTCCAATATCTCAGTTTTCATTATTTTCGTAACAGGATTAAATGAATTTTCTCGATAGTATTCTTCCCCCTCATGTTGTACTGTCCGGAATTTGCAGATTTTATCTTGGGTGTCAGAAAGTGTTTGCATTTTCAGTAGAACATCAATAGTCTTATAAATGTTGGGTTGTAGCGAATAAAACTGAAATTGTAAAATGAATGAAAGGATTGTTGGGTCATCAGATGGTTCTGCCGCCTAGAGAGTAGGATGAAATACGTGTACGTATATATTCAGCATATAGTCTGCGAACACCATGCCATTAGTGGAGATGATTGACATAATATCTGATGAAACATTGCTTTCTTCTGAAGAACGAAGGAAACATATGCTTAAGCCAATAACCAAGTTTTGAATATTTGTTTTTCGAAATATCCCAAGTTCATCAAAATCCAGTGCAAACTGAATATTATTCAATTCTCCTGATTGGCCATCCTGTCGCAAACGTGTCGTCGCCAAGTAATGTTTTTGTAAAAGATAAAGTCAAGGCCACAAAATCTCTTATTGGCAAGATCCTCCTACTTATACAGGGGTTTTACTCTCATATGGGACAAGTCCATGTAAGTTCTTTGATTTTGAGCATCTTTTGCCTCCTAAACTCTATTCTCGTCCCTCTACCTTGCCACTTTGAGAATTAAGTACTTTTTTACACTACACCTTGCTACCACCCTCCTGAGAATTTTGCACTACAATCTACTCCTGGCGATCCTTGTCCAGTTTGCCCCGGCTGTGGTCTGGAAGTCTTCTGTTTGTCTACATTTAGAAAGGCCTCTCCTTTTCCAAGTTGAAACATCGTTCATTTTTTAGAGTAAGCCCATGCGTCTTTTAGGATTCTAGCTTATAGTAAGAATTTTTTTTTAAATTGGGACTCAACGAAGAAATGTATATTATTGATAATAAAAAATTCAAAATCATAATTCTTTTCACTATTTAATTTTATTATACAGAGTGAGACAGAGTTTCCATGGTCAAACTTCTTTTACGTGGCGTAAATCTTAGACCCCTCTAAGATTTTTAAATCCTGAAAATCTATCGATCTCGGATGGGTTTAAACACGCGAAACTAGAAAATCAGAAGCGAGCATGGTGACCACTACTCCATCAGGGTCGATCCTTCCAAAATAGAAAATTAACATTTTTTATCATATGCTTTATTTACAAATAAGGAAAGAAAAAATTAACATTTCTTGTCCATACTACGTAATTACAAATAAGGAAAGCAAGCGATATTGTGTACACAGATCTCATGTACAAGAAAAAAATTCAATATCCCTTATTTACAAATACAATTTAAAAAAATAACATACATAGGTCATATACAGACATACAATGCAATAAATGGAGCCATAAAAATGTTGCTAAACATGTGTCAACCACAACCAAATTGAGATTGCACAATGTAACTGCAAAATCAAGACTGAAACATAGGAGTGAAAATTGGATACTAAATTTTAAAATCAAATCAAAATTGTAAGCGACACAGATGAGATTTCTACGTCCATTCTAAGGTTTGACAAAAATGGACAAGCAAAGAAACAGATATACGTGATAAATTAAAAGTTCTAAATATAATTGAATAAATTCAGAATTGTCAAAGCAATTGGCTATAACATGTCCAAAGAATGGACCCATTTCGCTTTCCTAAATTAGCATTGCAGTATGAACCGTAAGGACATCGAGACATAGGAAGATAAAAAATTAAGGTGGACTGACTAACCACATCTTGAGATCTCATAGGAACAGGCTCCTAAATAAGTTCATGATGATGATGATGATGCCATATTTACAAAGACGGAAAAAAGGAGCATTTCTTGATCATATGCCTTATTTACAAATGAGGAAAGTAAAATATCTTAATACTTATTTGTCAAAGAGCGTATTTACAAATAAGGAAAGCATAAATCTATGGAATATATTGGTCATAGGCCTTATTTGCAAATAAAGAAAAATAGCAATGAAGAATATAGAAAATATTTCACATAAGACAAGTAGCAAAATATTTTTCACATCCCTGAAGAGAATTTATTGGTACGTTAGGTGTTCAGTGCAATACATCCTTCCTACGTGATATTCAATTTCAATGTAACGTTATAAGCAAAGTACTAATTCTATTGTAATGACAATATTATTATTAAAACCAGACAGCAGTTCGTTGATATCGCTAAATTAAACAACATATATATTAACATTAAACGTCCTATCTCATTTAATTAGTACTTACTTTAACGGTAGATTATTTGCAATTGGAAATTGAATAGTTTGTAATATTCGGGTGCAGACAATTTAAAACACAAATTTAGTAACATCTGTTAGCAAATTTCTAAAAAGGGAACTTTCATCCAATGCATTTTGAAACATACCGTCAAATTTCTTCCGGAGAAGCGTTATGATGTACAAAGACCGTGTCAAAAAAAAAAAAACTATTTGATTTCAAACAATGAAACTGAATGCGTAAGATTTGATTAACGCAAGGAAGACATATTTCGTAAACCAACACAATCGGACATTGAAGCATCGACCATGGCAGGGTTTGAATCCGCGACCCTAGGGACAAGAGACAAGGAACCACTAGACCTCCGAGACCAACTTAAAATAAATATAATGGAAATTAAAAAATATATCTAACTAACTAAACAATTAACTCGCTGACATTATTAAATTCGGAGATTCGTGACCGGGTAGACATAAGCTATCCATACATCTCCTTCCTGAACTAAAATTTACCAATTATTCCCTATATAACTAACCTCCCTGCAGTCACAGTTAATATTATTTTTCCATCACATTTTTTGCCTCCTACTGAGCACTTTTCCTCTGATTTGTTTTTTTTTTTCAGGATTGTTTCTGTTATTCACACAGGTAACCTCAACCAAAATATACAATTTTTTCTTCCACACTTCCAATCTTGTGTATCTGCTTCTGTCACATTTCTCTTCTTCATGTTGTTTTGAATTCCCTTTATCCACGTTGGCTTTGGTCTACTATGTTTCCCTTTTCCAGGAGGTATCCATTTCAATACTTCTTTGTTTGTTTCTGTGTCTCTACTTCTTATTTTACGTCCACAACATCTTAGTTGGATTTCTTCAATTTCTTGTACAATATCCTTTTCTACACTCATTATTTATCTTATTGTATTATTTTTTATTGTATTCAATTTTAATATTCTTGCCGATCTTCTTAAAAAGTCAATTTCTGTAACTAATAATTTATTTCTGTGTTTTTGCTTCAACGTCCATGTTTCCTCACCCCTCTGATTTTCGTACGAGACATTTCAATACAGTTCTTTCATTCCACATCCGTTCCGGATTTCCTTATAATCTGGTTTCTCATAAAGATAATTTAGCTCATTGTTGTGAAGTTTCCTCCATTCACTTATTTCTCCGTCTTTTTTTTTGTCCAAATTTTTTTCCCGGGCATTTTATTATGAAATACTGGTAATATTTTCCGCCTATCTTAAAATGGCAGACTACGCTTCGCATCCATATAGTGTAACTGGAAGTATAATTGTTCCATATATTTTTTTTAGATTAACATTTTTTTACAGAAGATAGGATGGCAAGAGTGCCAGTAATGCATAATAGTATGTTTAATTTATTTCTCCACCTCATTCTATTTATGATTATTGTTCCTGAGTAATTGAATTATCCTAGTATAAAATAAAATATAGTTCCATCTCATAGCCAACGGAAATTTTCAGAGTCCAAAAAACCAAGCAAAAAATTTCAGAGTTCAATATTTTCGTGGCAGTCCGTGCTTTAGTGCATAATTTCTGAGGCTTTCGTAAAGCTTTACATGCTCAAAATAGCCAAAGAAATAACTAAAATGTAAAATTTAAACATACATTTTGACACTTATTAACATATTAAATTTAATAAATTATCAAAAGATTTGTATATAAGTCTATATATATGTAATATTTTATTTATTTTTATATTCAATGACCCAGGTTGCCATTTCGACATTTCTAGTGTTCTTTCCTGGCATTGGCGTATTGTACTCCACTTCTAAGTTTAGGGCGCCTGGAAGACGGTGTTAAGCTGCACCATTGAAATGCTGGCTGATAATGGAAGTGGAGCGCCAGGAGAGTCCCTAATCCTAAACTTAATGTAATGCGAATATGAATAATAATGACGATTATTATTACGGTTAGAATATGCACTAAACGTTAAGATTGCAACTTAGTATGATGAGAAGTTAGACTCACGACTATATTTTGTTTTTGTTTCACACACAAACAGTTGAATAGTATGATGAGAAGTTAGACTTCTGACTGTCTTTTTTTTTTTTTTTTGGTTTCACACACAGACAGTTTGCCCGTATGAATTATAGCACTATAAGAAAATAGTACTTTCTCAAGAGTTAGAAGACTACACAAGGCTTTAGAATATAACCCACTGTTGCATTCACAAATGTATAAAATAAGAACTGTAGTTCATTCATTGTAAGTTCTTTATATTTCGTTCCTTCTTTATAAACAGCTGGGAATCCTACACCTGGTGGCTTTTGTTGATTCCATGTGAGTATTTTAAAAGGCAATAAACCTCGATTTCTTGAAAGAGAAGTATAAAAATATTCATTCTTATTGCTTATGAACACAATATTTTTCATACACTACTCATAGATAAAACTGGCATCACACAAAAAACCTGACATTACTGTATAATAGTTCTTGAATGTGGGATTCAATATTAAGAACGTGGCGCTTGTTCTTTTTAGGCAAGTTGATTTGTTCTTTCCTTGCAATTGAATACCGGCCGCTTTTACTAAGAGCTTAAGTTATCTTTACCGGTCACTTTCACACATATTCTAAATACACAGTAAATATTTAGACCGGAAATTGACTGAATTCATCTTTGTAAATTGTTCACGTATGTAAACATAGTGGGGCGGCACTATGGCAAAAGTAGTCATACGCCCACCAACTCTATATCCGGAGTTCGTGTCTCGGTCACTCCATGTGAGGTTGTTTTTGGAAGACATGACAGGTTTTTGTCGGGTTTCTCCCATTTTCGTTGGCCGCGGCGATCTAGTAATTATGTTATTTGCCTTTAGTCCTGAGGGTCGCGGATTCAAACCCGTCCGGGACGATGGATTTTTTAGGAAGGAAAAATCCAAGGTATTATCGCCTCACTATAATGGTTGCCCGTTTACAAAAAAGCGGGTGCCGCGCGACAACTTAATAATGATTTACATGCGGAATTGTTAGAGTGGCGGTAGTCGGCATTTTTGTATTTCTTCTTCTTAATCATAATTTGTAGGATTTTCATCTTGTGTATTTCCAAAATCACTCCTCGGAGGAAGACGTATTGGATGTGCATTCACTGTCTATCCATCTCTTAGCTGGTCTTCCTATTGTTCTTCTCCCGCCAATTGGTCTATCTTCTTTAGCTCTTTTTGCAAGTCGGTTGTATTCCACTCTTTCTATATGACCCTTCCAAAATTTTCGTCTATCTATAATAAATTTGGTTATGTCTTCAATATGACATTTATCCCTAATTTCTGTGTTGTATTTAATTATAAGTTATAAGAGCTGCGGGGAAACAAAGCGAGCCGCTGGACAACCAACTTACTGTAGCTACAAAATTCGACTTCTAGGAGAGACTTTAGGCCGTGGGTCAGAGTCTGAGGATTTTCAGGCTCGTAAATAAAAAATAATCCTGAAGAAACAGACCGCTAAGCAAAATTTAACTGTCTTTCCTCCTTCCAAGTAATAACTTATTTGCCTACTAGATGCACCTTGAGACGACTTTCTGACCACATGGCACTCACGTAATCTGTAGGGAAATAAGCGTAACTAAATAATTTTAGTCAAGAACCCATAAAATGGGAGGGCATTGCCCGAGTAGGACCATAGAGCCATAGTATTTATTTCTCTCGTTTTCCCTGCCAAAAATTTTATTCCACCACTTCTCCACACTCGTATTGCCAATTTAGTTTCATTTCATTACAACTGCTCCTGTGATGCTGCGACAAGTCTGGTCAGCTAGCATCCTTACGTATCATTATAATTCTATAGTGTTCTACCCTAAGGCAGGTCCTTCACTGCAACCATAGCATTTTCATGTTATGCTTTACCGTATTACTAGGGAATTATAGGTGTGGTAGCTTCCCGTTGCTTTCCACACTGGGGATGATAATGATGATAAGGATGATTATGATGGTCAGATGATATTCGGGGACCTTTTGGGCCTCAAAGCTACCTGGCATTTGTCTTACGGGTAAGGAAAAAGCCTGGAAAAAAGCCTAATCCAGGAAGCTTGTCCCGACCGGGAATCGAACCCGAGCCCGCTGTGGAGACCTTCAATAATAACAATATTAAAATTATAATATAAAATTATAAACTTATGTACTTTGTAGGTCCAACTCCTCAACCTTTTAAAATATTACTCAACTGTAGATTTTTCGGGACTAGTAGAACGTAACAGGTCTGTTTTCACTGATCCTCGATAAAGTATTCTATCGAAAGTCAGTGAAACAAACCTACTGCCTTCTGCTGATGATATGACTAATTCCGAAAGTCCTACAGTTGATTAATAATCTATAACGTCGAGGATACAGACCTACAAGGTACATATTCTTCTTCTTCTTCGTCACGATTTAGTCTCATTTACTAGCCTGTTCCGGCTCCAAATTACTGCTGTTTCCATATTTTCTTTGGTCTTCCCAAGCTTCTTCTTCCTCGTGGTAAATAGTTGTATGCTTTTGGTATTCTCAGTCATCGTTGCTAAATGTTTTTTCCAGTTTGTACAAAGTACGTAATTTTATAAATTTGGTCCCGAGGGTCGCGGGTTCAAACCCGGCCGGGGTCAATGGATTTTTTAGGATGGAAAAATCCAAGGAGCAAGTCTTCCGGGAGGGACTTTAAGCCGAGTCCCGAGTCTGAAGATTTTCAGGCTCGTAAAAGATCCTTAAGCCTGAATGAAAAGGTCTCTAAGCAAAATTTACCGAATTTTGCCGTCCTAGTACTACCTTGGTTTCCTAGATGTCAGTATGAGGCGGAACGCTGACCACGGACCACTCAAATGACATCTGTACGAAAACAAGTGTAACTAAATTAGTATGGTTCAAATTCTTCTCTGCAGGGGGAGAGCGCCTAAATCTCTGTAAAGGGAAACATAGGCTTACAAGAAGATATAATTTTATTACTGTGATTAACACTTCAATGGAGTTTTATCATGAATTTCAATAATGTTGTTGTAATAATAAGGACTTCATTTCATCTCATTCCTCGTTTAGCATGTCTGTATTCCTTGTTTCTCTTAAAATCTCCATGTCTTCTAGGATGCTAATTTTGTTATTTTCTTTGTGTAAGATTGAGATGGATTATAGATTAAACATTTGGGAATATTTTCCTTGTGTTAGTATAATTCTCCAGAAACCTACAAAAGTGTTGAAATAAACGCAATTCCTTTCTGAATTAATCTACAATAGATTGTTTTTCCGTTACCCTCAAGAAATTGGTCTTCTCCATTTGTATAAGTCCTGAACATCCTCATTTGTAAGTCGGCGGTATAGCTCAGTGGTAGAACATTTGACTGCACAAATTAAAGCATAATTAAAATTGTAATCACCGCTGGGGTCCCGAGATCGAGTCTCGGTCACTCCATGTGGGTTTCGTGGTGGACGAAACGGAGCTTGGGCAGCTTTTTCTCTGACTTTCTCCCGTTTTCCCTTACCACAAATTTCATTCCATCTTTTCTCCATACTCATCTCATCCATTTCGTTTCATTTCTTTCATCCGCCCCTGTGACAGTGCGTCTGGAGTCGTCGACCGGCACCCATGTAGTTCACAGACCTCTATAAATATAGGTGTTTCATCTCATCTTATCCCTCGACCCGACCCTGAGTTGGACACGAATTGAGGATATATATATTTTTTAAAATGTAAGTTTTTACTAATGAAAATAAAATAAAAAATCGTGAACCAAACAACGTATCTCAAAGATTCAATCAGATATAAATATTACTTTCCTAACAAAAAATAACACCAGGGAATTTTGAATGAAATACGCCTGAATTATGTCTGAAATTATTGTTAGTTATTGATGGTAGAATCAGATATATTTATTTACACGCTTTATATTAGCTTGACCTGTATCTATCTATATAACGGAATCTTTGAACACGATTTTTACCCACTTAAAAACATTGGACCGATTTGAAACTTTGTATACTTGTAAAGGACCAATGCCAATATAATAATTTCATAATTTTTTCTAAGATCCTGGCCAGGATCATCAGGACATCAAAAAAATAAAAACCAGAATAATAGGTTGCGGACTTATCGACTTTTTAGTCCACAAATTTTCATGGGATTCCGGTTTATGACAATAAATTAAAATAAAAATTAAAATAATAATAGTTAAAAACTAAAACAACACGCTTTATTAGAAAACCGAATTAAAAAATTAAAAATAATTTTAATTTCCAACACGCTTGGGATAAAATTAAAGTGGTCAACAAAAATTCATCTCCAACACATCTAGAATAAAACTAGAGTTATCAACAAAAAAAATTACCATCAAAAGCGTGGGGAGCTTTTTATGGTTTTTACGTTTTCTTCTTAGAGACTTTAATATAATGTACGGTTAAAAACTATAAAATAGTTACCTTGTAGGTCCGTCTCCTCAACTTAAGTTCTTTTAAAACTCTGTAGGCCTTTCGGGACTAGTCCCATCATTGTTGAAGCACTTCAACAAGGGTCAACAAGAACGGACCTAATGCATTCTGCTGATGATGGGACTAGTCCCGAAAGGCCTACAGAGTTTTAAAAGAACTTAAGTTGAGGAGACGGACCTACAAGGTAACTATTTTATAGTTTTTAACCGTACATTATATTACTGTGAACTAATACATCAACGGAAACTCACTATGAATTTTACTAGTATCGATTAGAGACTTTATTTTTGCCAATATCTGTTTATTATCAAATATATTAATTGATATAGAGCATCCCAAGCTTTTGATAGTAAAATTATTTTTTTTGTAGATAACTCTAGTTTTATTCTAGATGTGCTGGAGATGATTTTTTTGTTGACCACTTTAATTTTATCCCATGCATGTTGGAAATTAAAATTATTTTTCATTTTTTAGTTCGGTTTTCTAATAAAACGTGTTTTAGTTTTTTAAACTATTATTTGTTTATTTTATTACGATTACTTTTATCATTGTTAATAACCGTCTCCCTTAAATGCTAACGGTCGTTGGCATATTTTGAGGTTAGGAAGATGTTAAAAAATTGTGTAGTAAAAAGAAGTGACGGTCTCATAGCGATAACTTAATAAAGCTGTTTGAAGAAATCGTGTTTAATTATACATCTCTTGACGTAATAACAGAGTATCTCCATCTTATAAACATAATCACCAGTACTAATCTAAATGACCGCATAGCTAGTAGTGTAATCTTCTCATATAACAACATCTGCAATTGAAAATGACGTTGAATAATGGTTGATTTATTGCTTAAAATTTTCAGGAAATCATCAACTACACTGAACATCAAAATTACTAAGTACATTCGTGCATTCGTGTAACTGAACCGAAACAAATTTTACCAAATTACTAACAATATGAAATATTGGTTGGTATTTCCTCCCTCCGGTGCTAAGAGAAAATTTCTCTGACTCAAATGTGTCTTGAATGAGAATGAACCGCAATGACTTCATTACAGACGGCACTTTGTAATTTTACATGCTAGGATTGATTATATTTGCGGTTAGACATAAAACCTGTATTTTTTTTCATACATAGTGCGGTAAATATGTGCCCTATCACAATTCATGGCATTAACTAGCTTCCACTAAGGAATTGAGTCCGTATAGCAATTCTCTATTAAAAAGTTAAAAACATTACAATTGCAGCATAAAATAAACAAAAGGATAAGTCATATCAATAAATTGTTACTAAATTCAATATTTCTAGACTAATGCGTCGCTTAGGTAGAAAGATATGAATAATAATAATACTACTACTACTACTAATAATAATAATAATAATAATAATAATAATAATAATAATAATAATAATAATAATAATAATAATAATAATAATAATAATAATAATAATAATAATAATAATAATAGCACAGTGGTTAAGACACGATGCCTTGGCGGAGAGCTATGGACTTCTGCTGGTTCGAGTCTCCACGGGGGAAAAAAAAATGTCATGGAATTTCAGTCAATATGGGTTCGGTGCTCACCTAGCATCGTGAGGCATTTGGGTAGCTATAATATGTAGCGGCTCCAGGTTGAGAAAACCAGCTATAACGACTGGGCGATCCGACAGGTTGACCATATGTCACCCCTATAGAGGATGATTGATCATCTACCTCTGTGATTATCATATTTGGACGTGAGGTCAGCAATCGGCAGATAGGCCGAAGGCCTTCTAGGCCTGTCGCGCCGTGGAGCTTTTTATAATATATACCCCATACGTCCCGCGTGGGGACACAGATACTCCCTAGCGGGTGTTTCTTTTTTGTATTGTAAGCCTATGTTTTCCCTTTACAGAGATTTAGGCGCATTCCCCCTACAGGGAAGAATTTGAGCCATACTAATTTAGTTACACTTGTTTCGTATAGATGTCATTTTGAGTGGTCCGTGGTCAGCGTTCCGCCTCATACTGACATCTAGGAAACCAAGGTGGCAAAATTCGGTAAATTTTGCTTAGAGGCCTTTTCATTCAGGCTTAAGGATTCGGGTGTTTCTTAACAAGCTAATTTAGTTACCCTTATTTACCTACAGATGTCAACGAATAACATGTGGTTAGTACATCACCTTTAATAAGACATCTAGTAGGCAACTAAAGTATTACTAAGAGGGAAAGATGTTGGCTAAATTTTGCACAGAGGCCTTTTTTATTCAGGCTTGCGGTTCTTTTACGAGACTGTAAATCTTCAGACTCGGGAGCCACGGCTTTAAGTCCCTCCCGGAGCACTCGTCCCTTAGATTTTTCCACATTAAAATTAACCGACACCCTCCGGATTTGACCCACGACTATTGGGACTAGAGGAAAAGGAACGAAACCACTAAACCACTGCGACGGACAATAACAATAATAACTCAAAACGGTTTAATACTGTTAAAACATCTTCCGGAAGCCAATGTTCTATGACATAGAGTCTATGTGTTAAAAAATACTGAATTGAATTTCTTCTCCAATCTTCCCTTTTTACTCCACTGTTCTTCCTCCATTTTGCTTTCTCTCGTTGTATACGCTGAATTCAAGTAGCCTTTGGTCCACGTCTCTTCAACCTCTCTGCAGCAGCAAATCCAACACACTCCTCACTAATCGTTCTTCAGTCATTCTTTTTACACAGCCGTTTCTTTGATGTTTTTGTAGATAATACAATATAGAATGTTTTACACCCATTTTAATTTTTGGATCCATAAGTTTGAACTGTATTCATGAAGTTTTATTTTTAAAGTGGTAGAATTTGAATATTGTAGTATATCTAAATTATATTCATAATTGATTGCATTAATTGAGTCACCTTTCTAATGTTTTATGTAGAAATTGCCCTATAATTATCAATAACAATTAATAGCCTATAACAAATTCGAGTGTAAAATCATGGGCAATTATTAGTTTTGTATTCCAAATCATCCAATTAATTGGATTATTCCACGAATGGGATCATTTCCTTTTTTTCTAACCTTGTATATTTTTATACTAAATATGATCTCCAACATTCCATTTCCATATAATTATATGAGTGAGTGTGAGTGATTAATGACGTAACAGTCTATTGTTGAGCCATAGCCTCTCCTTTGTCAGGAGTTAATAGACCTACAGAGTGATTCAGAAATATGGCTATACGTTTGATCGCATTTTGTGACTAAAATATTATTATTAAAGGAAATACGATATTACCATTGGAAAGGGAATCCTTCAAATTACAACAATAGAACAAAACAAAACAAATCACTGCTCACGTGCAGCTTGGCAGGTTGATTTTTGTGGGCTAGTGTCGAACGCCTCCACAATTCTCTTCGTTGTTTCTACATCCATGCTAATGCGAGCCCTCCCAGGAGGTTTGATTTTTTGCATCCTTCCCGTTTCCAGCAGTCGATTTCTCCACTTCCCCAAAGTCGACGGATGTAATGCTACGTTAAACTCACGTCTTGCGGCTTCACGATCATTAGCATACGTTATTGCCCATGCAGCAATTGTAATTTGCTGTTGCATATTCAATGCCATTTTGACTAATGACGTAAGTTCTACACTGTTTTATTTTATTCCATTGTAGTAATTTGAATAATTGCCTTTCCAACGGTAATTTCATACTTCCTGTAATGGTAATATTTTGATCACACAACGCGATCAAACGTATAGCCATATTTATGATTCACCCCGTAGTTCATTTTAGTTATCTTATTTACCCAAAGATGTCATGAGTAGAATGCTGTCAACATACCAGTTCAATGAGACATCTAGCAGGCAACTAAGGTATAAATAAAATGTTTGAGATCGGTAAATTTTGCTTAGAGGCCTCCTTGTTCAGGCTTAAGGATATTTTACAAGCCTAAAAATCTTAAAACTTGTACGGCTTGAAGTCCCTCCCGGTGGATTGATCCTTGGATATTTCCATCCTAAAAATCAATCTACCGCACCCGGATTTGAACACGCGACCCTCGGAACTACAAGCAAGGAGCATAACCACTAGTTCACCGCAGCCGACTCCATAAAATTATAATAATTTAGAATTTTTCGAAACTACAACAAAATTTTTTACTCGTGCTGTTGTGCCTCGTACCATCGTTTTAAAGGATTCTTGACTTATTTTCATTCGTAACTCTTTTACTGACTTCCCAATGATCTTCTTAATAATAATAATAATAATAATAATAATAATAATAATAATAATAATAATAATAATAATAATAATAATAATAATAATAATAATACTAATAATAATAATAATACTAATAATAATAATAATAATAATAATAATAATAATAACACACAGTGGAAATTAAAAACAGAATCGCACAATCAAAACAAGCAATAAATGCTTTAAACTCTGGTGGAGCAAGAATATTACAAAAAATAGAAAATTACAAATATATCAAACCATAATTCAGAGCATTTAAGATATGGTGCTGAAGTTTGGTAAATTCCTACCAGGGAAATGAAAAGGATTTTAAGTACAGAAATGTATGTTTAAAGAAGATCAGCTGGAAAATGTAGAATGGATAGAATACGAAATAAAGAAATAAGTGAAATTATGGGTGTGCAAGAGGAGCCTGATATCATAGACATTATATAAAAGAAAAGATTACAGTGGTAGGGCCATATCAAAAGAATGCCAGAGCAAAGATTGCCTAAAATTATTATGAAATGGATCCCAATGGAAAGGAGGAAGAGAGGTAGACCGAAGAAAACTTGGATAGAAGGGATTTGGATTGGAGGAAGATGAGTGGATGGACAGAGAGGAATGGAGTTTGGTTTCTGGAAGACGGTGGCAGCTGCCATGATACCGGATGAATAATAATAATAAAAAAATAAATAATAATAATAATAATAATAATAATAATAATAATAATAATAATAATAATAATAATAATAATAATAATAATAATGTAATAGTAGTTCCTGTCATTCCTCTTGGAAACATAGGGGCTTCGTGAAAACACGTCGCCATACCCTGTTTTTTTTTTTTTGTCAGATTTCCTGGCAACCATCATGATAGTGTCCTGCCAGCTTGATTTCATTTTGGTTTCCTTAATAATAGGATTTTAAGAAGTGCGGGTTATTAGCCCACAGCTTTCGATTCCGGTGATGGGGTTGCTAACCAGGCAGCCGATCCTGTCTTCTTCAGTTCTTGAGGCGGAGTTTGAACATTTCCTTCCAAACTCCAAATGATTATGGTTTTCCCGCCAATTCTCAGGTGGCTGCTTGGAGTGGAAATCCACTGATACTATTATCAGCCACTGTTGTCTGGTGGTTATATTCCTTACCTCTAGTCCCGAGGGTCGCAGATTCAAACCCGACCGAGGTCAATGAATTTTTAGGATGTAAAATCCAAGGGACTTTGAACCGTGGCTCCCGAGTCTAAAGATTTCTAGGCTGGTAAAGGAATCACAAGCTTGAATAAAAGGTCTTTGTGCGAAATTTAAACGATCTTCATTCATTCAAGTAATAATACCTAGATGCCTCACTGAGGCGATATGCTAACCATGTATAACTCGTTGATATCTGTAAGTAAATGAGTTTGGTTAACAAACTCCTGCTAGGGAGCACCCATGTCACCAAGCGAGAGGTATGGAATATATACATACATACAGTACTATTGCTGTAACAGTATGGCAGAAATTCAGGACGTCTTTGGTTTCCATAACGTATATAAAAATATTACTCTGACCTTTCGTGATTTAATCAGAACTGACCCACCGTAGTTTCCCAAACCAGTGAAAATAATGCACTTTGCATTTTATTTACCGAGTCTGTGGCTATATTTCAAACTCTACTACCGGTATTGCTCATGATTGTAAGGTCTGACATTAAAGAAATATCACGAGAAACCCGTTGCAAATGAGGTGTTATGGTGCTAAAGTCAGCAAAGGAACAAACCGATGTATGATTTATCGATCATGCTTTGGCTTAGATGAGGGTCTCCAGTGCGCAAACAGCATACCAATCACCAAGTCATCAATCCAAGACCCCCTAAAGATAAATAAAAAAAAGACTGTTTTATCGTGAGGTTTGTAAGTTATTGCTTTTCTGACACTTCCTCAAGGTGAAACTTAACGCTTGGGTTGAGCTGTCGTGGTTAAGGTGTAGTGGCAGGTTCGGTGATGTGCCAATTAGACTCGAATCGTGATCTTCAGATTTGTCGGAATCCTAACAAGTGCTACATCAAACAATTACCTCAAAATACAATTTAAGATGTTGTGTAAATATGATAAAATTAATTAAATACCAGTTGTTGAGTTCATTACCTCAATTTTTTGTTTAATTCCAGGTGGATTTGTGGTTACCACACTGGACTCAGTTTCTAAGATAAAATTAATAATTGTTTATGATTGTTCATTTGAATTTGTTATAATTGTTATTATTATCGGTAATCATCTTCTTTCACAGATTGGGTCATTGCCTGTTCCGATCTCTCTTCTATTCAGCCCAGCGCTTTCTTCATCTTCCTACCGACCTTCGTCCTCCAGGATTATACATCAATGACATCTTTGGTATCCTATCGGTAATATAAGGGCAATTTCTACTTCAACAATTAAGATGACTGCAATTTGAAAAAATCGTAGTGTAAAAGGTATACGAGCAGATTTTTGGGATCAAACCTGCATTCGAAAGGGGTGATTTTTCTCGTTCTTTAATTATTTTTTTAGAAATAATTGAGACAAGTCTTATTACAATTCCGGATAGGTTGAAACCCGGCCAGGGTCGATATATTTTTTTCTTCTTCTTCTTCGGCTTTCCCCCAGTTATAGGTTTGCCGTCTTCAGTTTCCATTTATTTCTATCATTCCAATCTCCTTCTTCCAAATTCCTATCATCCATTATAGTTCTGATATAAGTTTTCCATTTCTATCTTCGTCTGCCACGTTTATTTCTTCCAGGGGTGACTTCCATTCTTTGTACATGGCCATACCATTTAATAGATTGATTTTCAATCCTCTTATCAATAAATGTGGTGACATTCATTTCTCTCCAAAGGAATTAATTTCTTATTTTATCCTTCTTATTTTTTAAGGCTTCTTCTAAGATAATCAAATTCAATTCTTCTATTTTATTCCTTTTGCAATTCCGTCAAAGACCAAGTTTCGCTTCCATATGACAAAATATTCTGTATTATGCTACTATAAATTTTCATTTTAGTTTCCTTTGCAATATTTTTGTTCCATGTAATGTCTCAGTTGCCGATATATTTTTAAGGGCTTAAAAATCCTGAACCCTACCTCAAGTAGTTTCGAAGAAAATTCTATGAAAATTATGATTTTTTATGAGTTATCTATAAATTAATTCAGACTGGATAATTTAGGGTATCTAATAATACATACAATACATAAATACATACATACATACATACGTACTTTTTCATACATTTATATATAACTAATTAACTAACTCACTGGCACTATCGAACCCATAGGTTGACGGCCGCGCGGACATAACCTCTCCATACATCCCTATCCTTAGCTAATATTTTCCAATCATTCCTTGTATAATCTACTTCCCTCAAATCATAGTTAATGTTATTCTCCCACCTCATTCTTGGTCTACCAACTGGGCGTTTTCCCTCTGGTTTTCCTACAAGAAGCTTCCATGCACCTCTTTCATTCCCCATTCATACCTCATGGCCTGCCCATTAGGGATATAGTAAGTTATTCTAGATTATGAAATTCATGTCTATTTGTTATTTAAGTCTACGAGACTTAATTGTTCTTATTATATCTGGCTTCCTATAAAGACCATGTAGTTCACCGTTATGAAAGTCTTCTCCATTCACCTGCCTGTTCATCTTTCTTTGGTCCAAATATTTTCCTAACAACTTTATTCTTAAATACTTGTAATCTCCTTTCCTCCCTTAAAGTAAGAGTCCATGTTTCGTACCCATATAATATTACTGGTAGAATAATAGTTTTATATATTTTCATTTTTACGTTTTTTGAAAGGAGTTGGTAAGTCAATAGTCGCTGTAATGCATAATAGCACGCATTTCCAGAATTGAGTCTATGTTTAATTTCTTTGTGCATCTCATTCCTATTTGTGATTATTGTTCCTAGGTATTTGAATTCAGCCGCTTCCTCAAGATTTCCCTCATTTGTCATTAGCTGTCCATTTCCATTATATAATGTATTTCTATGTGTGACCACATATTTAGTTTTATTGATATTTACTTCCAGTCCCAATTTCTTAGTATTAGTTAATAGTGTGTGCGTATTGGCCTTTAGTATATCCTCGCTATCGCCCAATACTACATCATCAGCATATATATAAAGGGATTTTTTTTTTAGTTTATTTAAGAAAAGCATTTGTAATAATAAAGTAGGTCATTTGAATCAGAGATATAATTATGCTTTACTCTTTACCTCTCTTCATATCTGACTTTCCTTAAAAAAGTATTACCTTCCAACTATGTGTCATCTCTTGTCACAGGCTTACTTGTATATATGATGACGTTAAATTTACCTTGTTCGCGAAAAAGGAAAGGATGCCCCAAGCATATTATTAGCACACTTAAATCGAATAGCAACATAAATGGCATATGTTTTGAATAACAAATCAGAATACTGTTCTACTCCTCTTACTACCAATTGGTCCTTCAGATAAACTCCCCACCATTCTTAGTAAAACACGTCATCAACAACTAACCAATGAATACTTGGCATCCTAGATAAATATAATGAGATACAGACAAATAATGTACTGTAGATGTATAAATGATTTCATTTTTATGCATGTTGACGAGTGCAGGAAGGTGAATTGAAAAGTTAATGGAGTGGTGTGTTTGTCAGAGCGTAAGCAAGCTGCCAAATTACTCCTGACAACAGTCATCAAAATATGTAAATAAGAATGTCATGTTTATATATTACTCCATCCCACTTTGTGACATGCTACTTTTTATAGCATCTGACTACTGACTATGACCAAAGTAATCGTTGATATTCTTCCAAGAGAAAGGAGATGACATTGAACATAAAATTCTATCCATATTAAAGCTACTTATGATAGTCATATAGGTGACTGTATTAATAGAGATTCACTTCCTAAAATTTAACAATAGTAGTAATAGCAATAAGAATTTATTAAAGTAAACAATGAACATAAAATTAAACATATTTATATGTAAAAATCAGTGTCTGTTAGTGTTCCTATCTCTCTATTCTTTATGGACTCAAAAAACTACTTGACCGATTTGAATAGGGTTTTCACCATCATTTACAGAATTGTTTCTGGGATAATTAACGTATATAATATATTATCGTAAGGACTATAGGGCCAGAGCTGAAATAAAGTGCAATGGTGCAATAAAAAAGTAGCTTTTTTCGACGCTTAAATGGCTTAGGCTGCATAAACCATAAGAAATACACAACAATGATGTACAAATTATAGAATATATAATTTTTTTTAAATATTTTTCACTGAGAGTAATTAATATATATAATTACAAAGAAATAAACATTATCTCAGTCAAAACATAAATTTAATAAGTCGACATTCCAATCTCTTGTCTTGAAAATGATCTCACGTAAGGAGATTGAAACGTCGACTTAATAAATTTATATTTTGACAGAGATAACGTATATTTCTTTGCAATTATGAACATTATAGAATATGTAAAAAAAATCAACAAAAAAGTCCACGACAGCATATGTCTATCTTTTAGGGATAATTCACAATAATAATGTTTGTTTTTCTGCTCAATGATGAAAATAATCGGGATAAGTAGATTCCCGGGCAACCCAGGTTAATCAGCACGGTATCTAAAAATAATGATATAAATTTATAAGAGTAAAAGGATGCATTAGAATGGACCAGATAAGAAACGAGGATATCCGTGAAGAAATGCAGATCTACTTCATAAAAGAAAGAAAAACTGAACAACAAGATTCAGTGGAAAGAACATGTAGAAAGAATGGAGGAAAGTAGATTACCAAATAAAATCTTACATTATTTTCCGAGAGGGAGAAGAGATGTCAGACGTCGTCGGAAGAGATAGTCTTAGATCTATTAGTGAAGACGGAACAGGCAACTAATGTCTAAACCAGAAAGTGAAGAAGAAGAATATTTATAATTATTTTTCTGTTTACTTACACAATTAAAGATAAAACACATTTAATGTATTTAGGTATAGCAGCGCACGCCGGGTATTAGCTAGTAATGCATAAAATTGTATCCATAATAAAGCTATTATATAGACGAGATCGTGTTACCGACATTCACGTCCTATTTAGCAGTACGTAGTACGGGGTGAATCATAAATATGGCTATATGTTTGATCGCGTTGTGTGATGAAAATATTACCATTACAGAAAATTTTAAATTATCATTGGAAAGGCAATTATTCAAATTACAACAATGGAATAAAACAAAACAATGTAGAACTTACGTCATTAGTCAAATGGCGTTGAATATGCAACAGCAAATTACAATTGCTGCATGGGCAATAACGTATGCTAATGATCGTGAGGCCGCAAGACCGACAAGACGTGAGTTTAACGTAGCATTTCAGCCGTCGACTGTGGGGAAGTGGAGAAAACGAGTGATGGAAATGAGAAGGATGCAGAAAATCAAACCTAAAACATGTATCATAACGCAATGAATGACTTCCCAAAGCGTTGCCATTTATGCTTGGATGTAAACGGCGCGGCGAACAGTTTGAAGCAAAAAAGTGACTTGCTTAGTGTTGTTGTAAGTGATTTGATTTGTTCTACTGTTGTAATTTGAAGGATTCCCTTTCCATTGATAACATGATATTTCCTTTAATAATAACATTTTCGTCACAAAATGCGATCAAACGTATAGCCAAATTTCTGAATCACACTGTAGTAATAGGACTTTATTAGAGTAAACATTCCATTCAATTAACGCAATGTAATGTTTTGCCTTATGTGTACTTATATGTGCCATATGCCACCCAGTGACATGACCTGTCGGGAGAGGGATTTTAACTATGGATCACATATATACTATTCTGACCACATAAGGACATGGAGGGCCTCCCCGAATGAGTGACCAGCTCAATATCAGGTTGTCAGGGTCTCTGCCGAGACAACACAACATGAAGATAAAACACACCATTATCACACACACATTCATACTAAATGTGGCGAATATGATAATGATAATTATGATGGGAAGATGTTGTTTGGGGACCGTTTGGGTTTTAACATTTCCTGGCATTTGCCTTATGAGCAAAAATCCCGAAAAAAAAACATCACGCAGAAATCTTGTCCTGACCGGGGATCGAACCATTAGAGTAAAAATGTAATGCAAAGATATTTATATATGGACGGGCAGCTAGCTGTATATGCTATAGACAGTCCATATCAACACATGGGAGTGTAATTTATTTATATATTTATTTATTTACCTTAGTTTAACCTCTTCCTTTATTTGTAATCTACACATCACTCGTCACTCGGGCCTTTCAACGACACGATCAGTTTAAACTCTAAAAAACCAAAACTCTAAAAATTTGTGGAAATTCGTACCGTGCTATTATGCATTACAGAGACTCTTAACGTTTCAAATCCTTTCAAAAAACGTTAAACTAAAAATATATAACTATTATTCTACCAGTTATATTATATGGATGCGAAACATGGACTCTTACTTTAAGGGAGGAAAGGAAATTAAGAGTATTTGAAAATAAAGTTCTTAGGAAAATTTTTGAACCAAAGAGAGATGAACAGACAGGTGAATAGAGAAGACTAGATAACAATGAACTGCATGGTCTTTATAGGAAGCCAGATATAAATAAGAACAGTTAAGTCTCGTAGACTGCGATGGGCAGGACATGTGGCACGAATGGGAATAAAAGACATGCATGGAAGATTCTCGTAAGAAAACCAGAGGGAAAACGCCCAGTCGGTAGACAAAGAATGAGGTGTGAGAATAACATTTACTATGATTTGAGGGAAGTATATTATACAGGAAATGATTTGAAAACTTTAGCTCGGGATAGGGATGTACGGGGAGCTTATATCCGCGCGGCTATGAACCTACAGGTTCGATGTACCAGTGAGTGAGTGTGAGTGAGTCTATCCTACAATAATTTTGTGACCACACAAGAACATGAACGTCCTCCCTAGATGAGTGGTCAACTGAGTGTCAGGCCACTTCCGAGACAACATGAAGATTTAAGACACACCATTCATTCGCACATTTATACTAACAAGACGAAAATGATATCTATGATTATGATGACTAGATGGTGTTCGAAGTCTATTGGGGCCTTAAAAATTCCTGACTTTTAACTTATAGGTGATATAAAATCCCGAAAAAAAATCTCACCCAGAAAATTAGCCCAGGACCGGGAATCGAGCCTGAGCCCGCTGCATATGAGATAAAGACGTTCACAGCAATGGACTGTTTTTACGTGTAGTCATAATAGTTTAAATACATTTGGTGTATTTATATTTATTCAGTCACGAATATATGTTGTTTTTAATTTCTGCGTCTTGTCCAGAAATATGTCCATGTTTAATTAATCTTCTGGGTTTACCATGAGATGAGGCCCCTAAATTTATAGATGTCTGTGAACGAATAGTACGCACGATAGGACAATTGCCACAATGGCGTACAGTGCATAGAAACATATTCACAGGAGAACAACCTACATAAGGGCTAAACAAGTGGATAACGTAAGTACATGATGCTACACAACATCGCAGCGCATGTCAATAACATCTTCGTAACCATATCTCACAAAACTTCCTAAAAACACCGTTTAGGTAAGGGTTACAAATTAGAAAGTCACTTAGAGATAGCCATTAGATGTTTTGCTGCCGAGGGAGTAAATCAGATCCTTGAAACAGCACACTGGACGGCAAAAAATGCGTCAGCAAAATGGACGGACAAGGGTGCCGGCCGACCACGCCTGACGTACCGTCACAGGTGCAGATGAACGAAATGAAACGAAATGGTTGAGATGAATATTAATAAACGGTGGAATGAAATTGTGGCAGGGGAAGACAGGACAAAACCCCGAGAAAAACCTGCCCAAGCTCCGTTTCTTCCACCACGAAACCCACATGGAGTGACCGAGACTCGATCTCGGGACCCGAGAGGTGAGACGAGCGTCTAACCTCTTGTGCCACGGAGCCGCATAATAATAATAATAATAACAATAATAATAATAATAATAATAATAATAATAATAATAATAATAATAATCTTGTAAGCCCATGTTTCCCTTAACAGAGATTTAGGCGCTCTCTCCCTACAGGGAAGATTTTGAACCATACTAATTTAGTTACACTTGTTTTCGTATAGATGTCATTTGAGTGGTCTGTGGTAAGCGTTCCCCCTCATACTGACATCTAGGAAACCAATGTAATACTAGGACGGGAAAATGAGGTAAATTTTGCTTAGAGGCCTTTCATTCAGGCTTAATGATCTTTAACGAGCCTGAATATCTTCAGACTCGGTACCCACGGCTTAAAGTCCCTCCCGGAGGACTTGCTCCTTGGATTTTTCCATCCTAAAAAAATCCATCGACCCCGGCCGGGTTTGAACCCGCGACCCTCGGGACCAGAGACAAGGAGCACAACCACTAGTCTACCGCGGCCGATAACAATAATAATAATAATAATAATAATAATAATAAAAGTGGAAAAGTATTATTATTATTATTATTATTATTATTATTATTATTATTATATTATTATTATTAATGTCATAGAGCATTTCTACACGAACATAAGTTATATTCAAGCAACTTTTTATGTCTAAATTTTATGGTAATAATTTTACATGTTATATTTCTCCAGTATTCTGAAAGATGGATGGTTTAACCTCCCACTCATTAAAGTCAAAATTCTCAGTTGTCAAGAAGATTATAATTTATTACAGGAACACACGCACTAAAGTAAATGTATTCCTTTTATATATCCTTGTTAACTGTTTCAAGTTACTCAACTGGCCAACAAATTTATTTCATACAAAATACTCTCAAGCCGGCCTATAAATGTAATTGATAGCATTAACCATCTAAACAGCTAACTAACCAACAAACCAACTAGCTAACTCATTCACTAGCACTGGAACTCCGAGATGCAATATCATAAAATTCATATCAAATTCCGTTGAGGTGAATAGTCATGAGATAAAAACTTAAAATATGTACCGTTTTGGCGGGTACCGTCGTCCTAAACTGTGTTAAAATAACATATTTAAAATATTATCTGGATGCCTTTCGGAAGTTAACTTTATCATCAGCAGGGTGCGTATCCGCTACTAGTTGTTGGTTAAGACGTTGTAGCCTACTAAAGACACATCGAGTCTTCAACGTCTTAACCAACAACTAGTAGCGGATACGCACCCTGCTGATGATGAAGTTAACTTCCGAAAGGCCTCCAGATAATATTTTAAATATAATATTTTAACACAGTTGAGGACGACGGCACGTGCCAAAAAGGTGCATATTTTAAGTTTTTATCTCATCAGTATCATAAACCCTCCAATAAATTCCTATACTGAGCTAATATTTTCTCTGACTAATTCTATAGTCCCAAATAATGGCTAATATTATTCGAACTCTTCATTCTTGGCCTGAAACTGGGCCTCCTCTGAAATACAAAACATGCTCCGAATACATGTCTCCCTGTACCCCCATAATACGTAAAGCTTCGTGTTTTCTCACCAAATGATTCGTTTCGGTATCATGAAGAAAACTGATGACTCCATCGTAATTCTGGCCGTCCCGAACATCTATACCCCTGTGACTTACAGGCCTATGTGAATAACTGTTTTGTTATAAGCTCCCATTCTTTGAATATGGTTTAACCAATTTTGTTTCTATTCTTTAATTCTGTATGTTAAGCTGAATATATTAAGCTCTTTGCTATATTGTTTTGTATTGTAATGTATATCTAGCCACTTTTCTCAGGAAACTCATTTCTGCAGATTCTATTATTACAGACCCTAGTTGATTTTTAGTTAAAGTCCAATTTTCGGAGTCATATAACAACACATAACCTTATAAAATATTAATTTTATTTCTCGCCTCGTCTATTTAAAACAATTTCTAACTTTTTCCAGTCATGTATCTGAATTATCATCATCATCATAGTACATTCACGAATTTAGACCATTTGTTGACCTCTTTCGGCTTCAAGAGAAACACCATCCAGAAGTCTTTTGAGTGGATATCCTGGTCTTCTTCTTCCTGCAGGTTGATATCTTAACATTTGTTTGGGTATCCTATGATCTTCCATTCGATGAACATGTTGTATCCATCTTGACTTTTAATCAGAAATTTTGTTTTCTGAAGGTTCTACGTGTAATTCTTCTAAGATGTCTTCATTTCTTTGTGATCTAGTAGCGTGTATCCAGCAGTCCTCATTTCAGCAGATCTAAGTCTCTGTATATCCTTCTGTTTCAACGTCCAAACTTCGCTACCATTCAAAAGAGTTGAAAGAACCAGTGTTTTATAAACTTTTAGTCTTGAAGATAGAATTTATTAACCCTAAAATTCTTAAAAATTTACATATTTCTGCATTTACATCCTTTTCTTCTTCATATCAGATATTGCATCCTAGATATGTAAAATTATTCACCTGCTCCAAAATTTTATTGTCATGTACAATTTTACTTCTGACATGATCTACACTTTGAAATACCATAATTTTCGGGTTGTAAGGGGTAGTGACGTGTGTATAACCTCTCCATCGGTTACTGAGTAAATGCGGTATCCTAATGTCTGTCCAGAGACTAAAAGGTAGCAGCCCTACCACTGGAATACTTAGCGTCGGGTCAGTAACCCGTCCTAAGGAAATTCAACACTACTTTCAAGTCTCAACACGAAGAAATCCAGAAGGAATTGAAATATGTATCTGAATTAATTAATTTATTTTCGATATCCCTTTGTTTATCGTATGTTACATCATAACCAAGGTAATTAAAATATTGATGAAGATAATAATTATGGTGATGATAACAATACTCTAAAATTGATAGAAGGAAGTTGGCAATAAATTTAAAACTATCGATCAAAAGGATTGGGAAATAGAACCAAGCAAGTGAAAGATAATTGTCACAATTAATTGTCATTGATAATTGTCACTGATTTTATTACACACGGTACATTCTGCATTGATTGCCGTCAATTTTCATACTGGAATTAATTCAGCAGGTAAAAGCCAAACGGGTCAGAATAAGACATGTTTATATTTTAAGTAAAAATAAAATTGAATAAGCATTATTCAGGTCTCAACATTATGCTCACTTTCACTCCAACAGAAATTACGTGGGAGGTAATATTTCCAAGAGATTTCAAAGTACAACAAGAGTGCTTACATAAAGAACAGGTATAACCGCAAGACTTTTAGGGGAAATTTCCTTAAGTGTAAATATGAAATCCAAAATGGGTTGAAGCAAGGAGATGGCTTATCTCCTCTACTATTTAATTTTGTACTAGAGCATGCCATTAAATCCTTAGAGAATGAGGAAGGCTTACAACTCAATGGTATTAATAAGCTGTTAGTTTATACTGATGATGTTGTACTATTAGCCGATAGCGAGGAGATACTAAAGGACAGCACGCACACACTATTGAGTAACACTAAGAAATTGGGACTGGAAGTAAATATCAATAAAACTAAATATATGGTCACACGTAGAAATACATTATATAATGGAAATGGACAGCTAATGACAAATAAGGGAAATTTTGAGGAAGTGGCCGAATTCAAATACCTAGGAACAATAATCACAAATAGGAATGAGATGCACAAAGAGATTAAACATATACTCAATTCTGGAAATGCAGGCTATTATGCATTGCAGAGACTTTTGATGTCTCAACTCCTTTCAAAAAACGTTAAACTGGAAATATATAAAACTATTATTCTACCAGTTATATTATATGGGTGCGAAACATGAACTCTTATTTTAAGGGAGGAAAGGGGATTACGAGTATTCGAGAATAAAGTACTTAGGAAAATTTTTGGACCAAAGAAAGATGGACAGGTGAATGGAGAAGACTACATAACAATGAACTACATGGTCTTTATAGGAAGCCAGATATAAGAACAGTTAAGTCTCGTAGACTGCGATGGGCAGGACATGTTGCACGTATGAGGAATGAAAGACTTGCATGGAAGCTTCTTGTAGGAAAGCCAGAGGGAAAACGCCCAGTTGGTAGACCAAGAATGAGGTGCGAGAATAACATTAACTATGATTTGAAGGAAGTAGATTATACAGGGAATGATTGGAAAGCATTAGCTCAGGATAGGAATGTATGGAGAGTTTATGTCCGTGCGGCCATGAACCTACGGGTTCGATAGTGCCAGTGAGTAAGTAAGTAAGTAAGTAAGTAAGTAAGTAAGTAAATATAATCAAAATGTCCTATAATTTATATTCTTCATTAAAATGAATAGTTTTTAATGAATAAAAAAACCACCCAATAGTATTGTGCATTATATTCACTACAGTCACGAATAAATCTGTTTTTAAGTCACGTGGTCTATGACGGTAAATTTAAAGATGGTCTTGATCTTTCCACCAATGTTTTGATCTTCCTTGGTCCCTGTATCCAGTTTGAGTATATTGGAATGCCAATTTTCCATTCCCCTCATGATTTTTCCATTCTTGTTGGTATCTTCAATACCAAAAAGAAAAAAAATACAACATGAAAATATCATCAGAAAAAAAAAACAATGGCCTTCAACGGCGCTCATCCATTTCGGACAAAGACAGTATTAGAATATAAACCAATAGAATAAGTGGTAAGATATAACTTCCTAGGTTGCGAAATATCATACACAGCGGAAACAGATATAAATAACAAACTAAATAAGCTTAATTATATAACAGGAACATTAAAAAGAACTTTGGAAAATAAAGTCAGGAAATACTCTATAATGAAATTATACAAGACAATGACAGTGCCTATTATTACTTATGGATCCGAAACATGGACAGTGACAACACAACATCTGCCAGAATACATGCTGCTGAAATGAAATTCCTCAGACCAATAGCAGGATATCAAAGAACAGACAAAAAAGCATAACACAGAAATAAGAACTCTAAAAGTAGAGGAATTAAACACAACAATAGTGAAATACAAAACAAACTGGAAAGAACACTTGGCAAGGATGACTGAGAATAGAATACCAAAAGCAGCATACAGCTATTCACCCGAGGAAGAAAAAATTTGGGAAGAACAAAGAAAAGATGGAAACAGCAGCAATTTGGAGACGGAGCAGGGTAGTAAATAAGCCTAAACCGTCAAGAAGAAGAAGAATAAGAAGTTGGTATATTTCCATATCCTCATTTAAACTCGGTACTCCAAGTTTCCTTTGACTATGTAACTCATAGACTGATAATCGTGCCTCTTCCTGTTCGTAATGAGTGATATCTTCGCAAATTAACTTATTCGACAAGGATATCGATTCAACAATGTACGATCGATATGGTGCAGCAATAAATACCAAAAGAAAATTCCAAAAATTACCAAAAAAAAAAGGTTAGTTTTGTTGCCCTAAATAAATTATTAAATATTATATAATGAATCTGTATTACTGTTAATAGTTATTTCTCATACACTCATCTGTTCTTGATTTTTCCCAAGCCCAAAGAGATTTAACAGTAAAAATATGCTATTTATAACTATACAGCCGGCTTAGAAATCGCCCGGAAGTAAGATCGGAATACATAACCTCACATTTGGTAAATATTAAACATTATAATTATTTTTAACTTCCGATGTTGAATTATTCGCTAAATAGTCTCTCCATATCCAACGCGAAGTTGAGTTTTCCATTAGAACAAAATCACTCGCGACTTTGTCTAACAGAAGAATAGAATACAGACGGCGGAGATGAGGTTCCTAAGACAAGTTAAAGGATGTACAAGACTTGATAGAATAAGAAATGAGGATATAAGAGAAGAATTGAAAGTACAGCCTTTATTGGATAAGGTCACGAATTACAGACAGAAATGGACTGATCATATGGATGGAATGAGTAAGGAGGGATATCCATTGTTAGCAAGAAATTTCAAGCAAGAGGAAGACGTGATGTTGGAAGACCTAGAAGACGTTGGGCTGATGCATTATGAAGTCGGAACGGGCAATTGCCTAATCCCTGGAGTGATGATGATGATGATGATTAATTTGTCGCTCGTGATTTTTTCCAAAAAAATAACCTCTTGTTAGATTACTGTTGATAATAGCGTTCCTTTGGTGATCCAATCTATTAACTCCTAACAGTGATCCTAAAAAGCTCTTTTTTACGCGATTCTGCGTTTTGTCGTATTTACCAGGAATGGCGACTATTATTGAAAGTTCAACTTCTTATATTTCGGGGTTGCCAACCTAAATAACTATACTGTAATATTACATTTACACCCACGTGCGGGAAGTGAAACCACTGCCTTCTATGTATACTACGTACAATGTATATACAGAAAATATCCAAAAGGTAGTGTTAATATACATTATACTAAACAAATAACTGCATTTTAAATGAACTGAACTTTATTTGAAACAATACAAAACAATAAACACGTACTTGCGGCCATGTTATTAATAATTGTTCTCAAGGCCTCCTGTTTTTCAACTAATAAACGTTGCCCACACTGTTAATGTTAGTCAATTGTTTATAATGGACGTAAATATTTCCAACAAAGACGCTATTATTTTAATATTATTTATTATTCTGAAAACACTATCGCGCAAAAAATAATGTACAACGCACGTTTGTAAAGTGTTTTACAGAATCTCAGAAATTAAAACGCTCGCTATCGCCCGGTTTTAAACATTTTTCCTCGGTTCTGTAAAAACCACTTCTCAATCCCGCATCGTAATATACCATTGTCTTACTCTAAGTTTATGAGAATTTATTTTATTTAAAACCCAATTTTCACTTCCGTATTTTAGAGCAGCTTCTGTTGTGATATTATGTAATCTTCCTTCTGTATCTCTCCTCATCTATTTACCAGAATGTCTTCTTATTACTCCATTCATTTTACTATATTCATGTAATTTTGAATCAATGTCACTCTTATGTTCTATAAACATATTTCCTAAGTATGAGAAATCAGAAAAAATGCTTTACAATGCTGCCAATGCGAAGGAAGAAAACCAAAAATGTCATAAAAGGCAACCTGGTGTCATTAGACAAAAAAATCCCTGATTTAATTGATGGTTTGTGATGTTTTGCTTCTCTGATAATATTGACTTGGATCATTTTAATTGAATCAGTATAACTTTTTACCACAATTATCTACATTATGATCTTAAGTAAATGTTTCCTGTGTTTAATATTTTTCACTGGTTGAGTGTAACAAAAGGCCTTAACTATCTCAGTACAAATAAATAATATATTTATTATTATTATCATTAATATTATTATTATTATTATTATTATTATTATTATTATTATTATTATTATTATTATTATTATTATTGTCCACCGCTGTGGTCTCGAGGTAGCGTGCTGCCTTGTCACGTAGCGGGCCCGGGTTCGATCTCCTGGCAGGGGCAGTTTTTCTGGCTGAGGTTTTTATCGGAGTTTTTCCTCACCTGTAAGGGTCAGTTTCACCAACAGAGGTAACTGTATTACGCCAGTTTTCCCCATGTATAATGCATAGCTTAAACTGACGTAATACAGTTACCTCTGTTGGTGAAACTGGCCCTAACACAAATATCAGGAAAACTTTAAGGCCCAAACCGTCCCCGAAATCATATGGCCATCAACATCATCATCATCCTTATCATCATCATCATCATCCTTATCATCATCATTATCATCATCATCGTCATCATCCTTCACCGGTGTGGAAAGCAACGGGAAGCTACCACACCTACAATTCCCTAGTAAAGCTGAAAGCATAGCATGAAACTGCTATGATTGCAGTGAAGGACCTGCCTTCGGGCAGAATTACTATGGATGGATTATTATTATATTATTATTATTATTATTATTACTACTATTATTACCATTACTATTATTATTACAATTATTATTATTATTATTATTATTATTATTATTATTATTATTATTTTTAACAAATGGAGTTTGATGTCATAAATTTTGTTTACTCCAGTGGTTGCGAAGTCCAGAGTAATGTTACTAAGTCTTTGAATTAAGTAATCATGAAGTCACAAGACACTTAACTTACATGAAACCTGCCGCTCTCAACTAGTGATGGTAGCAGAGGGACCGACATCTGGAGGTCGTGGCTTGTACCTTCAACACGACTTGGTCAGATTAACATTTTTAAAATTTGTAATCACTCTGTTTTTAACTGATATTAATGACAGGGTGAAACGTTACTTTCTCCAATAAGCTAAGTCAATTTTATTGATTTAATGTACACAAATTATCATAATTCATATTTTCAGGCAAAAACTAAAGTGTATTCAAGTTTTTCAGGTTTCAATTGTAATTTACCAAATCTCATTAGAAGATAGTCAAGAATTATATTCACATTTACACATTTTATAATTAAGAATCTCTTAAATAAATCAGCACACAATTATTTAAAAAACTGAAATACAGAAAATATGAGAACGAAATCTAATACATAAAAATGAATGTTTGTTTGTTTGTTTGTTTGTTTGTTCGTACTTCATGCGCGGCAATACCTTTAATTCGATTGTGATGCGGCTTTTTGCAAAATGTTCAGGAGATTCCCGGGATGAACATAGGCTATAAGAGAGTTGTGATACTCAACTCTTACACCCTTAAAAATCACCCTTTGTAGTGAAAAACGTAAAAAAAAATCATTTTTTTAACGCATAAATGGCTTACGCTGCATAAATCATAACAAATACACAAAATTAATTTACACAGAACTGAATATCTAAAAAACAAATCTACAAAAAACTCCGCGACATCGTAAGTTTATCTTTTACGGATAACTCAGAATAACCATTTTTGTCTTTCATTGAATTGTATATTTGTAACTTATTTTTCCTGGTTATATGTCTGTTCCAAAAGACTATTCATCATTGCTGTTATTGCTCTACCTTTATTTATTCTGTTCTTAATATCTCTTTCTTGTTTATCCTCTTTATCTAATTTTACTCTCAGATACTCAAATTCTTCACATCCTCTAATATACCCCTTTTCATCTTCTTATATCAAATCTTCGGTTTCGGCTCCACATCCCATATAAAATGTTTTTCCTAAATTTATTTTCAAACCCCAGTTATCGTATTCGTCCAATAATTTTCTGAACATAAACTCTATGTCTTCATATTCCTGAGCAATTATTATCTGGTCATCCGCAAATAACAGTGTATATATTGTATCTGTTGATCCATCTCCAATTGGTACTCCTATTCCTGAACATTTTTTGCTCCAGTTTGACAGTGCTTTATGTATAAATATCTTAAATAATGTTGGTGATATGCTACAACCTTGACGAAGGCCTTTTGTTACTTCAATTTCTTCTGATATATATTTTCCAATTTAATTTTATATACTGCATTTTTATACAAATTTTTTATTGCATTAATAATTATGTCGTTTATGGTCATATCTTCTAATGCTTCCTACAACTTTTGTAAAGGTACAGTGTCATATGCCTTATCTAAATCCACAAATGTGAAATGAACTTGTTGGTTGTTATTATTCGTCTTTTCAATCAATTGTTTTACCACAAATATGTGAACAAAGCCTGCTTGTACTTCATCCTCCTTATGTTTATAATTTTCTTCCAAATAGTATTTGATTATTTTTCCATATATATATATATACGGCTAAAAACATTCATTATGGTGATTCCTCTATAATTATTACACTCATCCTTTCTTCCTGATATGACTGGGAAGTGAGTTCCATGCTCTAGTCATAGATATTGTGCAAGATTCAGAATATAGACATGTGTTATGCTCTGGTATCGAAAGTAAAGAAGAGTCTTGTGATCTTGTTCCTAAATTGTGATGAGCCGATAAATTTTGAAAACGCGTTGTTAAATTACTTGGTAAATATGTGTGCAGAATTTGGAATAGTAAGATATGTGAATGTAAAGTTCTTCTGTCACCAAGATTCTCGAGAAAGTAGTCCGAATGAGAATGTAGCATATGGACCTTGAGAATCATGTTCCATCCAAGTTCCTTGAATGCATTCAACATTTTGTTTACCAAGTTTTTGTAATCTGGGTCCTTTATATTACCTAGAAACTTTGTAACAACGTCTCGGAATGATTGCCATGCTAACAACTCTCTTGAATTCATTTTACTTTCAAAAGTATCATCACGAAGCAGCTTCCTGATATCCGGGACAGTAAATATACCTTATTTCACTTTTGCATTGCTTAAACCTGGGAACTTTTCACTAGTGTACAAGAAGCAATGACCTTTCTTGTCCAAGGCCTTGACAAATTATTTCATGAGCCCTAAATTAATATCAAGAGGAGGTAAGAGAACATCAGATGCCTCACTAAGTCTCTTCTTCCTAATGTTTTCTGAACCAACATTGCATTGTCTTCGGGGCTATTTCTTCTCAATCCAATATTGTGCCTTTGCCCGACTGTCCCACTCACAAATGAAAATTTGCAGGTATTGTGAAACAAGATTTTTAAGAAATTACACATAATGGAAATTCGTAAAATACAATTTCTGAGGAAATGTGATGTGATAGGATTTTTCTGAGTTCAAATCTGGATTCTGTAGGTAAGTTTCACCCTAGAAATAAAATTAGACTTAAACGAAAACATAAATTTGCAGGTATTGTGAAACAAGGTTTTTTCAGAAAATTATACGCAATGGAAATTTGTGAACTATAATTTCTGAGGAAATGTGATGTGATAGGATTTTTCTGAGTTCAAATCTGGATTCTGAGGGTAAGTTTAACCCTAGAAACGTTAAGAAGTTTCATGCAATGAAATAATTGTTGACCAGTGTAATTTATATCGTAATTATGTTTAGATATCCCGTGCTGATCACCCGGCGTTACCAAGGCGTTATCATTTATCACCTATCACATCTAGAACTACTAGAAACTTCACTACAAGATATAATGAACATTTTAGAGATTTCGTGAAGAAACGCACGCCGGGTACTTGCTAGTTACAAATAATAAATGACCCATATATTTGTTTCACATTATTTAAAAATCTGATAAAGAAAAGGTTAACTGTTGCTTGCGAAAATCTTCCCTGAGTACATTATTTCAATATTGCGTTCATATACGTGTCAATCGCTATCATTATTTAAATACAAATTAACTGATATCTTAAGTTCGACACAATGAAAACATTAACTACATAACAACTATATAGAGCATTCCATTAATAATCATCTAGGAAGCTACTTACTTTATTTTATATCATTTTAATTTTATTATATTCTATGTTTTTGTTAGTATTAGTATTAGTATTAGATCACATCATCATTGTATTTTGTTTAGTCTGTATTTTAATAATATCTTAAAATTGTGATATGTATGTAATTTTTGTATAATTCTACTATTCGCTGGTTGAGTGGAAGAGAAGGCCTTATGGCCTTAACTCTGCCAGCTAAAATAAAGCATTAATTATTATTATTATTATTATTATTATTATTATTATTATTATTATATACACTATTCGATTATTATGAAAGGAAATATTGTTTGTTTGTTTATTTATTTATTTATTTAGCCTGATGGAGTTAAGGCCATGAGGCCTTCTCTTCCACTCACCAGGACAAACATAGGTTACATTTAAATACACAAAATTACAATTAATTATCTGCTCAAACTGGACAATAATAAAAATAATGTCTAATTATACAATAAAATTAAATATAATTAAAATTAAAATTAATGAAAAAACGTAAGAAATAAAGAAATAACGGCTCGAATCTACTATACATGAAAAGAAAAAAAATCAAAGAAAGTAATAAACTGCAATGAATTAATCTATCGCTTTTATATATATATATATATATATATATATATATAATGTAAAAATATTTATAAATATATATAAAATATAATACTATTTTTATCAAATAATTAAAGAACAAATTGTTAAAAAAGTAATATTATTCAGATGTTCCTGTTAATAATTTTATTTTCAATTTGTTTCTGAAAGATTTAAAAATTTGGCAGAGTCTGACATAGGCTGGAAAAGAATTCCATGTTCTAGCAAGAGAAACTATAAAACATTTGGAATAATAGGTAGTATGATGAGGAGGGATATAAAGGACAATAGAAAATACTCGTACGTATGGTGCGAATCAGTAAAATCGAACGTTAGATTTGACTTGACGATGAATTCGTTTAGATTACGCAGTTCATGCATGACATACTATTTTAATCCTACAAATTGTATCATAAAGTCATTTTTGTAAATTTAGAATAGTTTAGCTTGATAAAAGAGGAAGCATGGGTTCTGACACTGATGGACATTCAGCTGTCAACGTATTCCCCTTCGACACATCATCATTCTTCATCATCAACCCTCTATTGTTGACGTTCCCGGGGTAATTAGCTATCCAAAACGTAGCAGGTTCAAAAGTTCAAACAAGATGTAAATGAATTGGCACTTGGCAACGTTCCGAACTCTTCCTGATATTTGATCTTTGCAAAACGTTTATTACCAAAATTCTTGTTTTCGAATTGTTTGGTCCACTAAGCAAGGCCCATCCAACGCGCTTTTCACTATGTATCTTCTTCTTTTTCGACGCTATAGTTCTTTCAGCTTAACATTGGCGTTTCTATTCATCTCCAAACTTTCTTGTCTGTCCTGATCCCTCGTTTTCCATCATTCAATACCAAGTTATGAGTTATTGTATACATCTTCTGTCCAACGTAGTCTTGGTCTTCCAACTCTTATTTTTTCCAACTACAAAATTAATTTACTTTGAATTCGGTGTATCAAATATTGAACAAATTTTTAGGCATATGTTGCTTATAAAGTCCACCGCTATGGGTCTCGAGGTAGCGTGCTGCCTTATCACGCAGCGAGCCCTGGTTCGATTCCCGGTCGGGATTGGCTCCTAGGTGAGGTTTTTTCGGGGTTTTTCCTCACCTGTAAGACAAATGTCAGGAAACTTAGTGCCCAAAGGTTCCCGAAATTCATCCGGCCATCATCATCATCATCATCCTTTTAATTATCATCCTTCACCGGTGTGGAAAGCAACGGGAAGCTACCACATCTATAATTCCCTAGAAAAGCTGCAAAGCATAGCATGGAAATGCTATGATTGCAGTAAAAGACCTGCTCTCGGGCAGAATTACTATGGATGGATGGATATTGCTTATTTATTGAAATAACGCGTAAGTAACGCTCTTGATGACAGTGAAGACCATCTTATATATGAAGATGACAACGATGATGAAGAAGAAGAAAGTTCAGACGACAATTTTCAGGAATTTTAAAGATCAGAACGGTTTTATAAACTAAGATTTTTTTTAGTCTGACTTTGCACTCCAATAATAAAAAATGGTAAAAATGTTTTTTTTAATTGCTTAAATATTAAGGTGCGTCTTATAGTCCTTAAAATGCGGTACTAAATTACTAAATTTGAAAAAAAAAAAAAAATAGAATTTTCTTAATGCTATAGTTGTTGAAGTTATAGTAGGAAGTAGCTGACACTTGGTATTGTCTGGCTTTTCAATAAAACATACCAATATATCGATGAGTGTGTAATGCAGTTGAAGAATTATAAAACAGGTCGCTTGATTGCATGTCACATTGTATGCGAATGTTGTAACTCTGCGGTAAATGAGACTCCAACGTGATATGTGATGACCTGTGACCTCGGCTGCATCTTTTTCTCATTAGCGGCGCGTTGCATGCAAGCCAAGGCATTTAAGTGCGACAAGTGTTCAGACCATTGTTCCCCTCGGTGCCAGATAAATCTCTCCAAACTCTCTCCATACATTCTTAAAATACTCTGCTAAATTTTTCAGACGTGTATAATGGTAGTATATTAATTCATTACTACTCAATAGACCAATTCGTTATAAAGAGTAGAAGAAATATGAATGCACAGATTTTAATTATGAATTATTTGCGTTAAATTCAATCAAATTACTATTGGAAATCATCAGGTAGAGAAATCAAAATTACAAAATCTTTTAATTTAAAATTGTCTAGAACGAAAGCAATAACTTTTAAAGGAAATTTCTCTATTAAATACAAAACTGTAACAAATTATTATTCTATTATTCAACAAGTTATTTTATTTATAAACATATTTTCAATGTCTCTCTCTCTCTCTCTCGATATATATATATATATATATATATATATATATATGATAGAAAAGAAAAAAGAATGCTTGAGTCGGGATTTGAACTCGAGTCTCTAAACTCTGTACCTTTAGCGCTCTAACCAACTGAGCTACTCAAGAATTCCAAGACAAACATACAATTTTCTTATACATGTAGTATTCTCAATTCACACAAGAGGTAGCGGAAATATCATTCAACTGCCATCTAGTGGCTAACCTAACAGTTAAGCAAATTATTAAAGAGAATATTTTACTTTATAGCAGTAACGCTTGTATATATATAGATATTATAAATATATTTTTGACATTTGGCAATGAAGGCAAATATGATATGAAAAGAAAAAAGAATGCTTGAGTCGGGATTTGAACTCGAGTCTCTAAAGTCTGTACCTTTAGCGCTCTAACCAACTGAGCTACTCAAGAATTCCAAGACAACATACAATTTTCTTATACATGTAGTATTCTCAATTCACACAAGAGGTAGCGGAAATATCATTCAACTGCCATCTAGTGGCTAACCTAACAGTTAAGCAAATTATTAAAGAGAATATTTTACTTTATAGCAGTAACGCTTGTATATATATAGATATTATAAATATATTTTTGACATTTGGCAATGAAGGCAAATATGATATGAAAAGAAAAAAGAATGCTTGAGTCGGGATTTGAACTCGAGTCTCTAAAGTCTGTACCTTTAGCGCTCTAACCAACTGAGCTACTCAAGAATTCCAAGACAAACATACAATTTTCTTATACATGTAGTATTCTCAATTCACACAAGAGGTAGCGGAAATATCATTCAACTGCCATCTAGTGGCTAACCTAACAGTTAAGCAAATTATTAAAGAGAATATTTTACTTTATAGCAGTAACGCTTGTATATATATAGATATTATAAATATATAAAAAATAGATAAAAATATATTTATAATATCTATATATATATATATATATATATATATATATATGTTTTATTTACTTCTCAATTCGTCCCTATCCATCCACTCCATGCCCTCGAGTCCTCTTGTTCTCATTCCAGTTCTTATTTATCTAATCCATGAGTCTCGAGAACTTCCTTCTTTTCTTCTTCTAGGTGAACACCATTCCAATGTTTCTCTGGGTAACCTTTCTTCTTGCATTCGTCGTATATACCCATACCATTTTCTTTCTTATATAATCTGTACACGATTCCAATGTTTTTTCTGCATAATCTTTCTTCTTGCATTCGTCGTACATGTACATACCAATTTAATTGCTTGCATCTTGTATCACCCACTAATGAATATTTAATATTATTTTTCAACTATGACTTTATTTATTTTTTAACATCTTGCTGCTCTCCCCAAAAAAATCCATTTTCATTGACATACGTTTTATGATCTAAGTTTTTGTTTAATTCCCATGTTTCAGCTCCATATGTAACACTACTTCTCACTACTGAATTATTGTATTAAACAAATACATGCATACAATTAATTATGATAAACATTCAAAAGGAATATTATATAGATTGGAAACTTAAATAAATTTAAAACGATATATTGTGTAACTTTAGAAGTCTTACACAACAAAGTGAGTGTGTGTGAGAGAGAGAGAGAGAGAGAGAGAGAGACAGACAGACAGACAGACAGAGACTCAGATGAAATTTATAAAGTGACAGCAGTGCCAAACTCATATATATGGCAGTGAGAATTGGGTCATTAACACATCAAACAGTAGAAAATTAGAAACTACAGAGATGAGATTTTTAGGAAGGACAGCCGGTAACACGCTTGCAGACCAAGTGAAAAATACCATCATTATAGAATAATTAAATATTTTTAATAAAACAGAAGAAAATTGAACATCATAAAAGAGAACGGACGAACCATATTAACAGCATGGAAAAAAATAGACTCGCAAGTTATTATTACAGTATAAGACAGAAGGAAATAGAACTACTGGAAGACCTATAAGAACATAGGAACATTGATTTAAACTTTCAGATGCTGGAACAAACAAACAGGCCTAAAAAATTTAGAAGAAAATTAAATTCGATCATGTTGTCTTATATAGTACCTAACAACAGCAAAAAAAAAATGTTTAAGAAAAAAAACCTGGTCTTATATTTGCCAGGAAACTTATCTTAAATATTTGTATAGATAGCTTACGTTCTGATAAGAAACTTTGATACAAATATTTGGTTCTCGAATTTTTAATATTAATTTCAATAGTATAAGTAGTCGGTCACGGTGGGCTAGTGGTTATTCTCCTTACCTCCAGTTCCGAGGGTCGCGGGTTCAAACTCGGCCGGGGTCAATGGATTTTTAGGACGAAAAAATCCAAGGAACAAGTCCTCCGGGAGGGACTTTAAGCCATGGTTCCCGAGTCTGAAGATTTTGAGGCTCGTTAAAGATCCTTAAGCCTAAATAAAAAGGCATCTAAGCAAAATTTACTGACCTCAACGTCCTAGTCTGTTAGATGTCTCATTGGGTGTTGACCGCGTGACATCTATGAGCAAATAAGATAGCCTAACTGAAAACTTTGTCTAGTAACTCCTTACAAATGAGACGCTATGGCTTAATATAGAGTTCGGCGTTATAGATAAACACAAACACGAGATAATTAAAAGTACTTACAAAACCCCTCTATTCTACTCCTAGGTTAAAATACAGAAGCATAAATACAAATTCATAAATCATACTTTTTAATGCATATTCTCATTAGATTTAGTGTCCCCCAATCTTCACTTCACTAAATATCTCTACTACACACAACCCAACATCCCCTGTGCAACCTGTGATGGACAAACGAGGTCTGGGGACCAAGTAACGGCGGTATAATCGATACATTACGTATCGAGGAAATGCCATAATTATCCTGTCCAGAAGGCTGTAGGTAGCAATCACCACTATGCTATCATACAAAATGTTTGTATATGTGCGTGAGATTTAAGTATGTGATTGACATTTATAAATCTCATTAATGACGGGATCACTGTCCGCCATCACTTATCCGAGGCCCGATGAATGACCAATGGAAATTTTCAGAGTCCAAAAAACAAGCAAAAAATTTCAGAGACCAATCTTTTCGTGGCAGTCCGTGTCTTAGTGCAAATTTCTGAAGCTTTCGTAAAGCTTTACATGCTCAAAATAGCCAAAGAAATAACTAAAATATAAATTTAATTATTCATTTAGACACATATATAAACTTTTTTTTAATACAGGCTTTCCACTTTACAGCAGTTTGCCCTTGATTCCTGCTTTCCAGAGATTCCTATCTTCCCATTGACCCATTGACCATCTTCCATACCCCTCTTCATCAAGGCATCATATATTCTCTCATACCATATTCTTCTACTTCTCCCTCTCTTCCTTCTGCCTGGTACCATCCAATCCAACACCTGTTTAGGCCACTGGTCTTCCGCCATCCGTTGTATATGTCCATACCACTGTAAAGCTCTCTTTGTTATCCTATCGATAACAGTTTCTTGTGCATCCATTTCTTGTCTGATATATGTATTTCGAATATGTTGTAGCCTGGATATTCTCATACTTCTCCGTAATCCATCCATTTCTGTCGCCAAGATTCTTTTCTGCATCCTTTCATTTATTGTCCAGCTTTCTGATCCATATGTAAGTATACTTTCTATTATTGTCTGTATAATCTCTTTTTTTTGTTTTTCTGGTCAAATTTCTATTCCATAAAAGACCATTCAGGGATATAATCGCCTTCCTTGCACAATTCGCTCTGTTAATAATATATTTTTCACAAGTACCAGATTTATCTATTATAGATCCAAGATATTTAAAATCTTCAACACATTTAATTATCATATTATTTATTTGCAGGTCTTCTGAATTTCCTCCGATTACCATATATTCTGTTTTAATATAATTTATCTTCAGTCCACCTACCTCAATTGCATCCACCAACTTTCTGATCAAATATTCTATATCTTCTTTATCTTGTCCTATTATAATCAGATCATCAGCGAATAATAAATTGTGCAGTAAATGGCCATTAATGTTGATTCCCATTCCCCTACATAACTTATTCCATTTCATTAATACATCTTCTAAATATATCTTGAACAATGTTGGTGACATCCCGCATACTTGTCTTAATCCTTTCGTTATATCAAATTCTGAGGATACTCTATATCCAACCTTAATACTTGCTTTACAATCATACATTCTTTTTATAAAATGTACAAGAGATTTAGGTATTCCAAACTTCTCCATTGCCACCCAGAGCTTGTTGATGGGTACAGAGTCATATGCATTTTCCAGGTCTATAAATGCCATATGCACTTCTTTTCCTTTAGCCAACATCTTTTCTATAATCTGCCTAATTACAAATATATTATCAATGTACGATTTATCTGCTGTGAAACCTGTTTGTTCTTCTGATATTTTATTTTGTATTAGTTCCTCCAATCTAATTTTAATAATTGCACTTAACATCCTACCAATTGCTGCCATAACACTGATCCCTCTATAGTTTGCTGGATCTCTTTTATTCCCTTTATTTTTGTGTATTGCACTAATATATGATAACTTCCACTCATCTGTAATAGGATATCTTTCTATCACTTGGTTAAAAAGTCTAGTTAAAATTCTTATAATTCCTGAACCACCATATTTAATTAGTTCCATGGTTATTCCTCCTGGACCTGCCGCTTTTCCATTTTTTGCAGTTCTCAACACGTTTCTTACCTCGTCTTCTGTTATAGGTTCTATTAAGTCGCCCTTTCCATTATCCAGTGTAGCATAGTCTATAAATTCTCTCCTCGTTTCTGTTAAAAGCATTTTAAAATATTCCTGAAAACTTTTCATTGGTGTATTTTTTTGTATTGTAAGCCCATGTTTTCCCTTTACAGAGATTTAAGGCGCTCTCTCCCTACAGGAGAGAATTTGAACCATATTATTTTTTTGAAAACTGCGTTCAACAAACTTTTTAATGGAGGAGATTATCCGGAAGCCTGGGCGACAGGTGTCATCCAACCGCTATATAAAGGGAAAGGTGGGGCACAGATACCAGAAAGTTACAGGGGAATTTGTCTCACGTCAGTGTTCGGAAAAATATATTGTAAAGTACTTTACGAATGAATAAGACAATGGGCTAAATAGAACAATAGGCTCTCAAAATATCAGACAGGTTTTAGAGAAGGATACTCCACGGTGGACAACGTATTTGTTCTGAGAACATTAATTGATGACAATCTGAAAATGAAGGGGGTAAATTATTTTGTGCATTCATTGATTTTAAGATGGCATTTGATACTGTGGACAGAAGCGCACTTTGGGAAAAATTAAATCGGAAAGGATTGTCTCATGAAATGATACATGCTTTAATGTCAATTTATAAATATGTTAAATTTTGTATAAAAGTAGACCAAGGGCACATTACAGAGAGCAGTGAAGCCAATCGGAGAGTGAGACAAGGTTGCATTTTATCACCAATGCTATTTAATCTATTCGTTGATGATATTGTAGACGTAATGCTAGAAGGGGAAATTCAGGCTCCGGAGATAAGAAATGTTAAAGTCCCAGTCCTGCTGTATGCAGATGATTTAATTATCTGTTCCAAGACAATCAAGGGATTGCAAAGAGGTCTTGACCTACTGGAAATATACTGTAGGAATTGGGGATTGACCGTAAATGTTAGTAAGACAAAAACAATTACCTTTAAAAATGGGACGGTTTATGGTAGAGCAGAGGAATGGAAATACAGAGATCAAGTACTTCAAAACGTGAAACATTTTGAATATCTTGGTACGACGTTGAAAATGAACGGGAAGTGGAAAAAACATATTGATATAGCATTATTTAAAGGGAGGGGACAACTTAACAGTATACTCGGTATTCTGGGTCGAGTCCCTGATATTCCAGTCAGCACATTAGAAAAAATGTATGGAGCGATGGTCAGGCCAGTAATGCACTATGGTAGTGAGATTTGGGGTTTCCAAAGAACGGAAGTACTAAATAAGGTATATACGCATTTTCTAAAATATATTATAGGACTTAGTAAGGCCGTTTCTAACTGTCGAATTTTATATGAATTCGGGTCATTCCAGGACGACATTAACTGTAAAATTCGTGTACCAAATACTGGTTGCGAGTAATCCAAGGTGAACAAACAATGCTTAGAGCAATTTGTTACGACCACCAAATTAAAAACATAGATGTTAAATTTTGGGCAGACGAGGTTAGGAGAGAACTCCAAAAGATTGGGATGGGCTGGATATGGAAAAAGGGACTGAAAATCGCAAGAACGTGTGTGAGAAAAATAAGGAGGATGTGTACTTAGATATAAACAACAAGATACTTTCGCCGAATGTGACAGGAAAACGCTCACTGTGTTTACAAGAGACCTAAAACCGTCTGGGGAAAAGAATCGTATATACTCAACCTAGGATTTAAGGAGAGATCAGGGCTTTGCTTGGTTTAGGCTAGGGGCATGGAAATTTCAAAAATTAGCGACGATCACGATATGCGAATATGGTCCATGTGCGGGAACTTTGAAGATGAGATACATATATTAGGAAAATGTAATGATTTAGAATATTGGAGACGTCAGTTATTACCGAAAGATTTCTAAATTCAAATCGGGAAAGATTGGCATGCTACGAGTTATTGGTAAATCCAGAAAATTGGATAAACCTCGGTAAATTTCTGGACAAACGCGGAAAATAAGAACAACACTCATTCATGAATAAATATATGTTATCAAAATGCAATACCATTAATTCTTAACAATTATATATAAATTAATTAGTGTATAATGCTATTGTGTTATTATTTAATTGTAATATTATTGTGTTTTCATTATGTAATTGTAATGTTAACGTTTTTTAGTGTATAATGGTATTGTGTTATTATTTAATTGTAATATTATTGTGTTTTCTTTATGTAATTGTAATGTTATTGATTTTTGTTGTTGTTTATTTTTCTTTACACTAGTACCAATTATTACTTTATTGTAACGGACTGTCAACAGCACGTACGGCTTACTACCCGTGCGACCCATATTTGTAAATAATATTGTAAATATCTTACTTTTTATCTAATAAAGTCCTACTACTACTATTACTAGTTACACTTGTTTTCGTATAGATGTCATTTTGAGTGGTCCGTGGTCAGCGTTCCGCCTCATACTGACATCTAGGAAACCAAGGTAGTACTAGGAAGGGAAAATTCGGTAAATTTTGCTTAGAGGCCTTTTCATTCAGGCTTAAGGATTTTTTACGAGCCTGAAAATCTTCAGACTCGGGACCCACGTCTTAAGTCCCTCCCGGAGGACTTGCTCCTTGGATTTTTCCGTCCTAAAAAATCCATCGACCCCGGCCGGGTTTGAGCCCGCGATCCTTGGGACCAGAGGCAAGGAGCATAACCATAATATGTAGGGGAATGACTTTTCATTGGTACAATTAAAACTCTTTGTCATTATCATTTCGCATGTTTGTAATTGTCCTCCATGCTAGGGCTGACTTTGAATAGCCTACTGTATGTTCAATTTCTCCACATACCCTATTCCACATTTCTTTTTAGGTTTCTGCTTTAACCTTTGTTTTAAGTGTGTTATAACTTTGATAATCTTTATCTTTCTTGGAACTTAAATATTTTTGATATGCATTTTTCTTTTCTGTTATGATATCAATATTCACCCAATGGTTTTTATGGTGTTTATCATTTTCCAGACTAAGTGCTTCTCTTGCTGCTTCATGTATATATTTTTTTCAAATGTTCATAAGTAACGACAGAGTTCCAATCTTCATCAAATTTTAATTTTTCGGTGAGACGTTGGGCATATAGATTTTTAATACTCTCATCTTGTAGTAAAAGTAGATTAGATCTACATTTTTCTAATTCATTTTCTATTTCTATATTTTGATCTTGATTTACCTTTTGCCTGTTTATAGGGCATACTATCCTAGTTGACAGCATATAATGATCCGTTCCACATTCGGGTCCTCGATTCACTCTAACAACTTGAACTCTAATATTTCTCCGTTTCCTCACTATTACATAATCAATTATCGATCTTAGACCTTTAGTTCGTTGTTCCAGGCTATTCCGTACTTCTCGTTGCCCACCCCTCGGGACGTGGACCACAGAGGTTGGAGATTCTGAGGGGCACATATAAACATATTAAATTAAATAAAGTATCAAAAGACCTTTATATAAGTCAATATATCAAAAATAAAAGACACATTTTTTCGATCACCCATGCCGATAACATACCATACTCAATGCAGATATCTATCTACTATTAGAGCAGTATTTAACAAATAATATAATCAATCATTAACAAATTAATATAATGATATACATAATATACCTAATTAGGTCACACAGGAGCCAATCATATGGAGCCTAACATGCTGCTGGTCACAGCCGTGGAAATAATGATTTAGAAATTATCACACAACATTATATTCCTTTAAATAATTCCCAAGTGTCTCTGACACACTAAATTCATACATGGGGTTAATGGGCTCGACCTTCGTTGGTTGAAACCACTGCTATCATTAGTGGGGGTTGAAACCACGCAACTGCTACCATTTGTGGGGGTTGAAAACCCAAACCACGGTCTGACTACCATTTGTGGGCAAGAGAACCCACGCTACTACTACCATTAATCCGGGATCGGGTTTTGATACTGCTGTCTCTATTAATGTGGATCTGATTTCCTGCAAGGTTATCTATCCCGAAGTTGCTTGTCTTGGGCCCATAGAAGTCTGCAATTGATTCATCTTTCTCTCTCTGATATATATATATATATATATATATAGAAAAATAATGATTCTTAAATACATAGAGTGAATGAAAAAGATAATAATTGTCTTTCAAGAAAGCTAAACAGCATAATAGTGAAGGAGCTGGGAATAGTTTCCTACTTGAGTGACTTTCCGTACAGGATTGTAGACAACTACGTATACATTAATGAAGAAGCAGGGAAGTTGTTTAAAAGATGACATTTAATATAAACAAGTTGTCTGAATAAAAAAAATATAAATTAACAAAAATAATTGTTCCGATCATATGACCAAAATAGCAATGTAAATAAATAAATGACGATACTCTTACATAAGAAAAAAACATACCACACTTCACGCAACACTCATACTTGTGTCCGAATCAGGGACCACTTCTTCCCTGGTCTGCCGGACTAACTAAACCACGCCTCTTCTCGGCCTCAGACCAGCTTGTCTATTAGAATTCCAGTCGCATCGCGACCTGGATGCGGATTCAACCTTGAATCCGCTTAAACAACTAAACGACGACTGCTTGAATGATCGAATGATACTGTTCTGTTAGTGCACCACGTATATGAAGGTTCCGAAGTAGAGGGGAGATGCGCCGTAGACATTGCGCGGCAGGAAGGGTAAAGAGTAGAGGGAGAGGGTAACTACAAGGAGAACGGGATATTGGCATTCATTCTGATTCTCCGAGAAGCTGGCAACTACTAGAACCTCGCTGAAAGAAGAATACAACGCAGAAATGCAAGACAGGGATGGATTCGTCCACCCGCCGGCACGTCGCACTGCCAGGAAAAACCAATACTACAATAAACAAAGAACATCAATAGAAACAAGAAATCTGTTCGAACATCTGAATGAAGAAAAGGCAGAAACTCCACCTCCCATAGTGGTATACTCCAAAGACATCACGCCACTAAAATTGGAAAGCATCACTGCAGGAAATAAGGAAGAAGTACACATAAAGTACAACCAGGGCGTACTGACCATTAGGACCTCAACAAAGGCGGCCTACAGGCGAGCTTACAAGGAGCTCAAGAAATCCGAGACTCAGTTCTACACCCATGGCTATGGCAGGCCTCCTATCATCAAATTAGTTGTGAAGGGACTTCCTAAGTCCATCACTACACGAGAAGTATATGATGAAATTGCAAATAGGAACCTGCCGCTCAAAGAATTAAGAAGCATCGAAAAACAAGACTACACAAATTGAGTAAAAAAGAAGATAGAGCTTCCTATTTACATCCTAACACTCAACAAAACAGCAGACCTTAAGGAAAAAATCGAAAAAGATCTAAAAGAGCTATTCAACATCCGTATTCGATTGGAACCCTACAGGAAACCCACAGGAGGCACCCAGTGCTTCAAGTGCCAAGGCTTCGGACACATTGCAGAATTCTGCTTCCGAGACACAAAATGCGTCAGGTGTTCCGGAAACCACAAAGTCTCCGAATGCACCCAGGCAGAAGTCAAATGCTCCAACTGCAACGCAGATCATGCAGTAAGTCACAGAAAGTGTCCCATATTTCAGAAGTATCTGAAAATGAGACAAGCACAAGGAGAACAAATCAACCATCAACCACGAGGAAGCCTGAAACTACTCCAAGAACACCTCGAAAGACAGAAGAAAACTTCCCTCCCTTGCCTTCTCTTCCGAACCCAAAACCGGAGAATATATTCCAATCCCCTCCTTATTCTCCTCACCACCATCCTACAAAACACCCCAATCACACTCCAATTCACACTATCCTTCGTGAATTCTCAAGTCTCTCCAAGAACATAGACTGCAATATCCAGATACTACAAGAAAAATCTTTTAGATCGACAAGCTTACGCAACTCTTCAAAGAAGACATCCACTTGAAGAAGAAAAAACTGTTTAGAGGACTACTCTTCACAGCAAGCAGACAAGTTACGCCACACCTTATCTACAAGCACCTCAAGATATTGGGTCAAGACCTTCTTAAGGTCGGTACCGTTCTTCAAACTTCAATATTTGCTCTAGGCATAGTTCATAAATATTCCAGTGTAGGGAGGAGAACGTCGCTAGTAATAATCAGCCGAAAAACGCACTTTCGGTTCACCCATGTTGGCAAAATTTACAGTGTCGACAGAACTATAAAATAGTCGCATTCTGTGGAGATCCATTCCGATTGGCTTGGCGATTATAAATCTCTCTGGATGTTTCTTGTTTTCAAAGTCCAAAAGTATGTCTCACTGCTGGATATGATACAAAGGTGATGTCAACATCGCTCGAATCAGGTAACAAAAAGTTATTGTTTAGTAGCCAAATACGTATAAGCTGTCAATCAAATAATTAGGTCTCACGCACAATAACTTGCCCATAGAAAATGTTACCTACATTTAAATCTCCATCATTCGGGCGATAACACAGTGGAAATTAAAAATATAATCGCACAGACAAAACAAGCAATAAATACTTTAAACTCTGTTTGGTGGAGCAAGAATATTACAAATAATACAAAATTGCAAATACATCAAACCATATCTCAGAGCATTTTAACATATGGTGCTGAAGTCTGGCAAATTCCTACCAGGGAAATGATAAGAATTTTAAGTACGACAATGGATGTTTTAAGAAGAACAGCTAGAAAATCTAGAATGGATAGGATACGAAATAAAGAAATAAGGGAAATTATGGGTGTACAAGAGGAGCCGGACATCATATACATTATAGAAAAGAAAAGAATACAATGGTATGGCCATGTCAAAAGAATGTCAGAGCAAAGACTGCCTAAAATTGTTATGGAATGGATCTCAATGGAAAGGAGGAAGAGAGGAAGACCTAAAAAAACTTGGATAGAAGGGCTACAAGAGGCTATGGATATCCGCGGATTGGAGGAAGATCAATGGATGGACAGAGAGGAATGGCGTTTGGTTTCCGGAAGACGGCGACAGCTGCCATGATACCGGTTGATGATGATGAAGAAATCTCCAAAGTAAAATAGGCGAAGAACTATCTAACTCACTGCCACTATAGAAACTGTAGATTCATGACCGGACGGATATATATATATATCCACACATCCCTATCCTCAGCTAGTATTTTCCAAATCACCCCCTGTATAATCTACTCCCCTCATTTTATAGTTAATGTTATTCTCCCACCTCATTCCTGGTCTATCAACTCTGGGATTTTCCCTCTGGTTTTCCTACAAGAAGCTTCCATTCCCCTCTTCCATTCTCCATTTGTGCCATATGCCCTGCCCATTGGAGTCTATGAGACTTAACTGTTCTTGTTATATATGACTTCCTATAAAGACCATGTAGCTCACTGATATGTATTCTTCTCCATTAACCTGTCTGTTCATCTATCTTTGATCCAAAAATGTTTCGAACAACTTTTATTCTCAAAAACTCGTAATCTTTTCTCATCCCTTGAAGTAAGAGTTCATGTTTCTCACCCATAATGTTTTATATACTGTATTTTCAGTTTAACTTTTTTTAAATCAGTTGGAACGACAAGAGTCCCTGTAATGTATATGTATAATAGCATGGATTTCCACAGCTGAGCCTATGTTTTAACATTATTATTATTTACTGTAGATTATTATAATTATGATATTGACTCAAAACATGAAGGCAGTAATGCAAGCAAGAGGGCTAAGCAATGAAGATGCCCAAGATCGTAGGCTTTGGATGTTTCGCACGGGAAGACGGCTGCATCTGTAAAAACCCGATGATAGATAGAGATGATATACACTCAAAATTTTCGAAACATTTCACTTTTAACAGAATAAATTAACTCAGTAGTATCACAGAACCCAGAGTTTCATGGCTGCATGGACGTAACAATCCACTCAATAATAATATTTTCCAGTACTTCTTGTTAACAACAGCTGAGACTATTAAGTTCAATGCTACAATCTTAAAAACTGCACCTGATATATCAGTCGTCCTCAACCAATTACCAAGAAACGTTGTATGAACAATTAAATAGTAAATGAACGATAACTGGATTAGTTCATCATTCTCGATCATTTTACCTAGTTCATTGGTGGAAAAAAACTATATTCTTTAATACTATCTCTCTCTCTCTCTCTCTCTCTCTCTCTCTCTCTCTCCTCCTCTCCTCTCTCTCTCTCTCTCTCTCTCTCTCTCTCTCTCTCTCTCTCTCTGTCTCTCTCTCTATCTATCTATCTATCTATCTCATTCTGCCTTCCTTTCCTCTCTTTGTTCTTTATTCTATTCCCCTATTCCATATCAATCTAAATACTACTTCTACAATTCTATGCAATCCAAACTACTCCACTACATACTATAAATTACATTATTACTTACTATGGATTTCGGGGAGACTCGAACCTTGGACCATGTCTTAATAACACTGGTCGACAAGGTTTTCTTCACAAGAAATCTGATTAGTGAATCTAGTGCATGTTTTCATATTGAATTCAGATATGTAGTCGAATTGTTCCATCAGGCACAGTTTTTTTTTTTTTTGTGACAGCTACTTTTTCAAAATTCATTTTAACATTTTCTTTGACCTGTTAGAGGAGCCTTTACCTTATATGTAGCGATTTTATATCCGGAAAATCTTGGGGTTGTCTCTGATGAGCACGGTGAGCGTTTTCATCAGCAAATTTCCACAATTCCACAATGGAAAAGAGGTACCTAGGCAAGTGGAGTTCTAATATGCTGGCTGACTACTGTTGGACCAAGAAGAGAGATGTTCCAGATGCAAAATATGCCCAAAAATCACTATCTATCACTTTCTAGGTAAGTCAGAATGAGTTAAAAGTTAGATGGATTTTATTAAAAATTATAAAAAATGTAAATGAATATCACAGAAAACTCTTGCTTGATAGGAAAAAACTGAAATGATATTTAAATTCAGGATGAAAAATAATTCTAAAATGTCATATTTTTATTCTTGTTTAAGAAAAAAGTTAATTTTTGTCGACCAGTGTTAGCCACGTTGAGAAAGTAATGTTTTTATAAGCCTTATTTGTTATTATCTACATTCCATAGGATGGATTAATGTAATATTAGTGTGAGTTATGTTATATATATATTTTTTAATTTAATTTAAATCTCACGAATAACTAACGCTTAACAAAAAACAAATAAGGTTAGTGTGAAATTATTTTTGATGAGTGTGAAATTATTTTTGTTAGCTTTTAAATTGAAGACAGACGTGTTAAGTGTTATATAACTCAAATATTTTTCTTTGGATATCGGAAATGGAATGAGGTGTATTTACTATTATCTAATATATAGTCCGAAATTAGAGAATGTTAGCGTTCTGAAAACCTGCATGAAGGGGGGGCGTCGCCCCCTCTACCTCCCAAATTGCTTAATAAACCATAAAATGGGTGTAAATATTAAGCACAATATAATAAACTAGTTCACCGTCATATTGGAAATGAATGTGTTTTATGAATAATAAACATTGTTCACTAGTTCAAATGAAAAGATTCTTATATCGTTCATACAACTGTTCTTGGTAATTACCCAAATATCTATTTAAAAACTTCATTAAACAATTTAACAAAGTAGGCCTTTCAGAAACATATTCCATCATCAGCATATAAAATAATAATATACCAGGTACGTAGATTAAAGATTTTAACATAATGTTTTCCAGTTATTCCGTGTATAATTTAACTCCCTCGAAGTTTAATATTATCCTCCCATCCCTTCTTGTACTGCCTACTCGGCGCTTTCCCTCTGTATTTTCTACAAGAAATTTTCATCCCTCCCTCTCATCCTCCATTCCTACCACATGACCTGTCTATTGCAGTGTTCTTACTAAATCTAATTTCTCACATAATCATGTAGCTCACTTTTATGTAGTTTTCTCCATTCACCTATCTGTACACTTCTCTTTGGTTCAAAATTTTGCGTAATGGAATTGTCAATCATTGCATGCCAAACTTACGTTCAAATTTCTTCCAGATAAAAGTTATGATGTACAAAAGCTGTGACCAAAAAATGATCCGCCGTTTTCAACTGCATGTCGCTAAATTCTGGCGCAAAATCTCTCATTTAAACTATAGGGAAGTAATACAACTGCTGCATTGGTAGGTCGGATAACCCTCACTACCTGCAATCCACGCCACATCCCACTCCGCTGTTACTCGTGCCGGGAGTCCATCTGCTCCATACAGTGAGTTTCCGTTGCTACATTTGTGTTTCGATTTCTGTGCCTTACAATTAAAAACAGCGGATAATTTTTGGAATTGATTTTGGTAAATCAAAACGCTTCTCTGGAAGAAATTTCATGGCAAGTTTCGGTATGTAATAGTTGACAGTTCTTTGTAAGAACTTTATTTTCAAGTGTAGAAAAATGAGTGAATAAATCGAAATATTTTAATTTGGGAAGTAGAATACATTAGACATTTTGCGAGTGTTTTAATAAAACGCTAAATACATTTTAGGATTCCAATGGCGAATATGGGATGTTTCTGAAAATAACAGTTTCAATTATTTTTTTACTGAGGTGACCTACAATAAATGTATAGTTTATTCTGTGATTCACATTTGAAGCACGTGCATTTGAGGTCACTTTAGTCGTAAATATGAGTTTAATATAAGCATATTTATTGGTCTGTTTTACGGTGACAGCAAGAAATGAGAGTCAAAGTAATAAAATTTCACATATCATATTCATACCACAACGAATTATGTAACAAATGTTGCATGTGTTGAAAATGTCTAAGAACATCCAACATGAAAAGCAGTCATAATCATATTAAAGTATAAAGGCAATAGGTCATCAAGGACGCAACGATTAACTATTCTTACTACGTAACTATTAATGATATATTAAAGAAATATTCGTTAAAATTGTTCTGGCAGAACGAACGTCTGGTAAGGAACTCATAAAAAAGTATACCTCCCAGGAGCTGTATAAACTAAGCCAATTTCTCAGCAAGTCGAATTTAAGGCCCGATTTTGCTGACTAACTATTTCGATCTTACTTTTCTTATAGAAATGTTACAGGAAGTTTCATTTGAAATATAGCGCACTTATAAAAATTGGCAAAATATGCAGTTATATGCAATTCAAAGACATGTAACAAACTAAAAAGTGAAGAAATGTATATATGATAGATAAACATGTAGATATATTAAGTCCTGTGAAAGAATATGCAAATTTTTGGGTACGAATTATCGTCAAAAAGATGAAAAAAATCGAAACTCTTCAAAACATTTCGTATAGCCACTCTATTAATTGAAATATCGAAACTTATATAGGTGAACAAAATATGCAGTTATATGCAATTCAATAACATGTTTAACGAACTAAAATAATATGGGAAAGAATATGCAAATGCTATAAAATTCTGTCTCTATTGATTACATCTCAATGCATCCTATTAACGGGAACGGGTGTAAACTGTTTATATCCATAAACTATTACGAGTACTCGTACCTCTAGCACAACAGAGCTGCAACACTCCGGGTGTACACTTCGCTTAGTCAAGTTATAAGTTACATACGAAGCAGTAAAAAAACGCAAAAGATGATGTAGAGAAAACTAGAAAGCGTATTGAAGAAAAAGTTGGAATGTGTTAGGAAACAAAATACGATGAAGAAATATAAAACACGTAATACTGAAATACATTCGTTTTATGGGCTTTGCCTTGAACAACTTTAGTAGAGTAATTTGAGAAAATAAGTATTGCGACTGTAAGAAAACTACTGTGTTATGAGAATATAATATCCTGACAAAACACTGGGTTTTCCAATTATGAGAAAGGAAACAGGTGTATAAAACATCAAACCATCCATAAATAAAATAATGACAAAGAACTTCTTAATGCATTGGATATCAGTAGGTTACCGTGTTTTCTATTAGTCTCTTCTTTTGTTTCAACATAATTATCAACCTCAGAGAACACGTAAAATCAAGAATTTCTATAACATACAAAATCAATATTCAGCCTTATCTTTGAAGTAATTTCTAGTTTGATACCGACTTAATGCAATAAATTCGTGTTACTGCTGAATTCGTCGTGTGTCTTCTCAGATTTTGTCTAACAATCTAAAGATTAAATTTATAAAACGACAATCTTCTATGTCTTCTGAACTATCTCACTGACACCATCGAACCCGTAGGTTCCAGGCTGCACGGGCATGAGGTATCCATACATCCGTACCCCGAGCTAATGTTTTCAACAATCCATGCATATTCTACTTCTCTCAAATCATAGTTAATGTTATTCTTCTACCGCATTCTTGTTCTACTAACAGGGCGTTTTCCATCTGGTTTTCCTACAAGAAGTTTCTGTGTCATTCTTTCATTCGTGTGTACTTTGTGTGTGGAAATAATATTATCACCTACCATAAGGGAAGAAATCAAGCTAAATGTATCCAAAATGGGATTCTAAACGAATATGGGTTCCATAAGCTTTCAAACTGGATGATGGCCACAACGAGGAACACTTCAACTTATATCGTTTGCGTGAATTTTCCTGTCTTCGTGGATTAGGGAACAATCTGCCTACAGATTCTGATTCATCAAAACTATTGGATCTGGTTCGTCGTAGAAGTCTCCTGCTTAGAATCAGGTAGTTCTAAATCCCCCTTTTTTTTATAAATCATGCTTCAACGCCTTTTCTGTATCAATTTCTCATATTAATTTATACATTTTTTGATCAGAAAGTGTTAAACATGTTTCCTTAAAACAGTGCTATTATTCTGAATTAAATAATATCCTAAATTTAATTGAGCTCTCCCGAAGTGAAATTAGAATAGTCTGCTGCTAATCAGTAAACGAAAGAAAGAAGGAAGGAAGGAAGGAAGGAAGGAAGGAAGGAAGGATGTATTAATATTCGGACCATTCCTTAGTTATCATCTAGTTTATGTTATTTAGTTCAACACAAGCTATGAATTAAAAGGCAAATGTCCAAAAGGAATGTCTTTCTCACACAACGAACAAATATATTATATACAGTAGTAATTTATGTTTACTAATTGGTCGACACTTATCTCGTATTTTCACGAAGATCTCAATGTAAATACTGTCCAAAAACTAGATAGGAGAATAGTTAGTTCAGAGCCACTAGAGAGAATAAATGTAAGTAGCAATTTCGCCCATGTACAAATCCCTGGTATGATTATTTTTAAAACAATAAAATTAATGTCTGTCAATGTACCAGAATCAAAATCTTCGTTCGATCTTCTCCTTGATCAGCCTCTTAATTAAACATATTTTATGAATAGGCCTAGGATACATTATTTTATTTTTATGACAATAAGGTAATAACAAAAATTGTAGTATAAGATTATAAAATTCTGACCATATATTTTAAAATGTTTATGTATAAGTATGATTAATAATCATAATTATGCTCATTATTAAATAAAATAAAACCACCGCTGTGGTCATGGAGTAGGATCGCTACTTCGTACACAGCGCGCTCGGATTTGATCCCCGGTCGGGACAGATTTCCTGGATGATGGTTTCCTCGTCTGTAATTCAAATGACAGGAAACTTTAAGGCAAAAACGGTCCCCATTATAATAATAATAATAATAATAATAATAATAATAATAATAATAATAATAATAATAATAATAATAATCCATCATGATATCCACCAAGTTTACTATGTACGTGTATGTTAATGTTGTGTTATCTCGGAGGGGGCTCTGACATCGAGCTGATCCCTCATTCTGGGAGGCCTTCCATACCCTTGTGTGGCCAAAACAGTAGGTGTGAGATCGATAGTTAAAATCCCTCTCCCGACATGTCATGTCACTCTAAGGCCCGGGTGGCGTGTGGCACGTAAAACTACGTGTAAGGTGAGAGGTTAAACTGTGTTAATGGAATGAAATTAAACAAAACTTATGAGAAAGAGCCGATTGCAGCGGCGTAGTCAGTAGACTTCCTAATATCTGGGCGCATCAAAAATATTTAGTTTCTGGCTAGGCCACTACTCAATCTATATAGCCTATAAATAGGTATAGACAAAACAGTTACAGTTCAGCCTGTGTGATCTAATTAGGTATATTATGTCTGTAATTATATTAATTTATTAATGATTGATTAGTATTTGTTAAATATTGCTCTAGTAGTAGAAAGATATCTACACTGAGCCTGGTGTGTTATCGGTATGGGTTACCGTTTGAAGAGGATATCAGCATTGAGTATTGTATTATATCGGTATGGGTGACCGTTTGAAAAATGTGTCTTTTCTTTGTGAAATATTGGCTTATATAAACGTATTTTGATAATTTATTTAATTTAATGTGTTTATGTCCACCGCTGTGGTCTCGAGGTAGCGTGCTACCTTGTCACGCAGCGTGCCCGGGATCGATCCCCAGTCGGGACAGTTTTTCTGGGTGAGGTTTTTATCAGGGTTTTTCCTCGCCTGTAAGACAAATGTCAGGAAAACTTTAACGCCCAAACGGTCCCCGAAATCATATGGCAATCATCATTATCATCATCACCATCATCCTTCACCGATGTGGAAAGCAACGGGAAACTACCACACCTACAATTCCCTAGTAAAGTTGCAAAGTATAGCATGAAAATGCTAGGATTGCAGTGAAAGATTTTCCCTCGGGAAGAATTACTATGGATGGATGAATGAATGTGCACTAAGGCACGGACTGCCACGAAAATATTTGACTTCGAAAATGTTTGCTTTTTTTTTTTAGGTTCTGAAAATTTTCGTTGGCCTTTCATCGGACCACGGATAAGAGATGGCGGATAATGATCCCGTCATTAGGGGTTCTATGTTTACGGTGACTGTTAATTGGACTTCGAAATTTTTTTTGCAATTATCCATCCATAGTAATTCTGCCCGAAGGCAGGTCCTTTACTAGGGAAATGTGTAGGTGTCGTAGCTTCCCGTTGCTTTCCACACCGGTGAAGGATGATGATAATGATAATGGTAAGGATGATAATGATAAGGATGATGGCCATATGATTTCGGGGACCGTTTGGGCCTTAAAGTTTTCCTGTCATTTGTCTTACAGGTGAGGAAAAACCCCGATAAAAACCTCACCCAGAAAAACTGCCCCGACCGGGGATCGAACCCGGGCCCGCTGCGTGACAAGGCAGCACGCTACCTCGAGACCACAGCGGTGGACTTTGCAATTATTGTACTTTGAAATTTGTCTTGTGTTGATTTGCCATGTAGTGGACCCTTTGAAGTTCGGCTCGTAGTTATTGAAGGCTGCAGCTGTTTCCCCATAGAAGAAATGAAATCCTCAGTTTCCCCTTGATCCCCGGCAATAGAAGTTAATTAATATGAATTGATTCTACTGGTGGAACTATCAAATAAAATAAAATACAATTTAAAACTAACAATGTCTAATGCAATACAAAGTGGGATAATAAGTGCAGTGACGTGTTATTTATGGTCGAATTCCGACCAATGGGCGAACACTAGTTAAGATAAATTCATCCAAAGAAAATTGAGAACAGATGTCTAAAAATTATATTTTCGGCACCCATGTACAGAAGAACAACAGAGCTACATGAAGCAGCACAATTGTCCTATCGTGATGCTATTGTGAAAGATCAAGTTACCAAAATGTATCAAAACATTTTGGAACATGATAATCCAATGGTACGCACGATAGGACAACTACCGCAATGGCGTACAGTGCATCAGAACATATTCACCGGAGAACAACATCCATAAGGGTTAATGTAGTGGACAGATAAGTACATGTCGCTAAATACCATCTCAGCGCATGTCAAAACATCTTCGTTTCCATATATCGTTATAAATTCCTAAAAAACACCGTTTAGGTAGAGGTTACAATTAGGAAAGCCACTTAGAGTTAGCCATTAGTTATTTTGCTGCCGAGGGAATAATAAAATCCCGGAAACAGCACACTGGACGGCAAACAAATGCTGTCTGAAACGGACGGACGGACGGACGGACGGACGGCTCGTGAAAGTATCCATAAAATCTGAAACACCTCATTACAGGCCTATTAATGCTAATAAACTAAAAATCTGAAATTAAACATCTAAAAAAAAAATTCTACGCCAATTTTTCTAAATGTAAGATGGTAAAAAAAATCTGTAAATCATATTCGCATTTCAACTCTCGTAAATTTTCGCGCGCATATAGTAGGTGTGATATCACAATAAAACAGTCAACTTGAAACGCAGCCGTATCAATTCTGCAACATATATAGAAATACATTTTATGACCAATCATTTTCTATGAAGTTATGTTCAAGCATGCTCCGATTTTACAGTAAAATTATTTCCTTACGCCCAAAGGTGTTGCGTCGATCGCATTATGTAGTGAACTATATTGAAAAGGTTTTATTGGTCAAGTTATGAAGTTTATATCCGAGTTGCAGGGTGGATTTCATTCTCAATGAAATCAAATGCATTATATATGCATGAATGCAGAGGAGTTTGAGTTGGTAGTTATGACTTACACATATATTATACTTTATTATATAAATTTTACTTTAAAAAACTTTGTCATACAGTGGAATGTAACGTATATATATTCCTTCTCAATCCTTCAAAAATTCCTTCATTTTTCTTCTGTTTTTTTAAGATCTTTACCATTTTAAATTACTATACTTCATCATCGTCATAGTACATTCACAAATTTACAAATTTAGGCCGTTTGTTGACCTGTTAAGGTCTCAAGAGAAACACAATTTAAAAATCTTTTGAGTGGACGTCCTGGTCTTTTTCCTGCAGGTTGATATCTTAACATTTATTTGGGTATCCTGTGATCTTCCATTCGATGAACAATATATACTTTACGACCCAAATTATTTTGAATGGGGTTTACTAATGAACAAATTAATAGCTTTAATTAACTAGGAATTGATATTTTCTATTTTTTAACCAGTTTAATTTCTCACTTTATGAGTATAGGTAATGTTTAATGCCACACGCCACCCGGGTGTTACAGTGGAACAACCTATCGGGAGAGGTAATTTAAAATATGGATCATGCATATATATTTTTCGCCTCTCTGAATGAGTGATCAGCTCAATGTCAATACCTCCTCCGAGACACCACAACATGAGGACGAAACGCACTATTCACACACACATTCATATTTAATATGGCGAATATGATAATGATGATTATGATGGCCAGATGATGTTCGGAAACCATTTGGACGTCAACGTTGCTTGACGTTTGTCTTACAATTCAGGGAAAAACCCGAAAGAAAAAAAATCACTCGACTGGAGATGGATCCCTGGCCCGCTGCCTACGAAGCTACCTCCAGACCACGACGGATATATCCTATTTTAAGACTTTTTTATATAATCAATAATTTTAACTTTATAATTATGTGATAAAATTAAGAGTTGATTGAATTTTACTAGAAGAGATACTACATATATTTTTTATGCATTAAAGATAGCAATTTTTTTCGGAACCAAACTAGGCATATCATAATCAATTAAGAAAGGCAAGTCCAAGTTCGTTAACCGGAAGTGAAAATTTAAAAATCGGTCTAGCGGCCTCTATTTTTTATCTTTTGCAACGAAACTCGGTATATGCCATTGAAATAAAACCAGAAACATATTATCCAAAAATCAGCAAAATTCCTAGATAAGAAAATGAAATTTATCTACAAGCCGAAATTTAAAAACCGTTCTAGCGATAGTCGTGTTTTTTCTTGCAACGAAACTAGTTACATACAATTATTTAGCAACCAATTGAATTGGCGTTTACTTGTTAAAAATCCGTCATTTATTTAATTAAATAAAATTAAAACTTAAAGTTTTATGTGATTTTCATATTTATTAAAATATAAATTAGTTACAGCTAATTAATTTGTAATCATGTCTGAAGAAGGTACAAAGTACCAAAACAGCTGTAACTAATTTATATTTTAATAAATATGAAAATCACATAAAACTAAGTTTTATTTTTATTTAATTAAATACAATTATTTAATTGACAAAACAAATATTTATTTAGTAAACCAACAAAATCGAACATAATTTTGTCTTACTGTGCAACTCGCTTAGTACCTAGTACCTGCGTGATAGACTTTATTTAAAATGTTTGATTGTGACAAAGGAATGTTATCATGTATGTTAGCTTTATTAGTGTTGGGAAGATGGTGATCGCAATTAAATAGAAATGAAATGGAATAAATTAGAAATAAACTGGTAGTTGGTAGAGCAGTGGCAGGTGTATGTTAAGGTCGCATCGTGCTGCGACCTCATCTTGATCGCGGAAAATGTCAAACCTAAGTAAATACAGGCTGGCAACACTACCTTACACAAGCCTCTTGTTTTATAATTATTTAGAAAAGTAAATACCGACCCTAGTCATTGCAACAACGGCATATCACACATTAACCAATCTGAAGGTAAAATGATTATTCTACAGGCTTTAGAAGTCTCTTGTGGAAGTAGGTTGTTTAGGCTCATAATTTTTAAGGCAATAGGTACGAGATGTCATCCGAATAGTCAGCCCTGCGTGACAACCTCCTTATTTTCCACAACATGTTTCAGGTGGTAATAATATTTATTTCTCGAATTTATCCACAATAGATTATTTTTCCGTCACCCTCAAGAAATTAGCCTTCTCCAGTAGTAGAGATGTTGAACATCCTGCTCTGAAACATCCTGCATCAGTTCACTCAAACTTCTCACACCGTTCATCCAACCTTCTTCAGGTCTTCCCTTTCTTCTTTTCCTGTCTAATTTCCATTCCAAGATCTTAGGAATTATATTAGATGTCGTTCTCTTGAGATTTCCATACCACCTTGATCGTCTCTCTTCAATTGTCTGCAGTACATTTTTTTCAACTTTCATGATTTTCCTAATTTCAACGTTTCTATTCCCCTTTTTTTTTTTCAAATCTGGACTTACGCGATGATGTTCTCCAGTACAGTAATCCATAACTGTTGCTAATAACTTGTTAGCTTGGCACATTTTAATTGTCTGATCGATATAATATAATTGTTTCTATAAAGAGATAATATAAATATATATCTTTCTTCTCTAATAGTATATTACGATGCGAGGTTGGGAAGTGGTTTTTACAGAAGCGAGAATTTTTTTAAAAATCTCGCCGTCGTTCGGTTTTTAATTTCCGAGATTCTGTAAAACACTTTACAAACGTGCGTTGTACATTATTTTTTGCGCGATAGTGATTTGAAAATAATAAATAATAGTAAAATAATAACATCTTTGTTGTAAATATTTGTGTTCATTATAAACAACTGACTAACGTTTTAACAGTGTAGACAATGTTTATTAGTTGAGACTACAGCAGGCCGTGACACCAATAGTCATAAAATGGCGGCAAGTACATACGTATTGTTTTATATTGTTTCAAATAAAGTTCAGTTAATTTAAAATGCAGTGATTTGTTTCGTATAATGTATATTAACACTATCTTTTGGATATTTGTTGTATATACATTGCACGTAGTATACATAAAGGACAGTGGTTTTACTTCCCACAGGACAGTTGGACCCCTGAGAATACCTCAAGAATCATCATCTACTCCCCAGCCAACTGCTTTTTTCTCCCTATGTCTACTTCTAAACTACATGGGAATTTCATAAACTTAAAACTAACACCCGGGAGGATGTGTTGGAGTTTCCAATTCGGGTGAATTGGTGTAGCTCACCATAGTACATCAGTTCGCTCAGTCCTGACGACCCCACAGTTGGTTCACGGGCTCAACGAGCCTGGCAGGGAGAACTGCTTTGCTTGGGAGCATCGTAGATCCACCGACCACCCCCCTGTTCTACCTCCAGGGACGCATCCTGCAGTCGTTGTGAGGCGGCTAGGGTTTTGGTTTCACCAAGCTCTGCAGTGTGAGACTTTATTACATCCAAGTGTTCATCTCCTGGCGACTCCACAGTTGGTCCACGAGGCCGTAGCCTTAGCCGGGAGTCAGCGCAGGTTCTCCCAGTCTGGGCTGATCCAGGGACGTGACCTACCACCGTTGTGGGCCAGTTTAGAGCTCACGAGCTCCTGCAGGTAAGCATTTAGCACGACAGGGCGCCAATCTCCTGTCGACCCTACTAATGGTTCACGAGACCATCGGTCTTAGCCGGGAGGACTGACAAGCAGATCCACCGACTATCTCCCTGTGCACACCCAGGGAAGTACGTCAGGTCGCTCAACTTCTGACGACCTCAAAGTTTGTCCTCGGGTCAGTGAGTTCGGTCCCAGATTTGGCACAAGTCCCCCAACCAACAAACTGACTGCTCCGCGCCACCTCCATCGCCGACTGACCTTATCTGTAATTCCCTAGCGAAAACGCCGTGGTATTTTCCAGATCATCCCGTTCGCAAGACTAGGACGTGTCGTGTCGCTCAGCACACTGAGCAATGTAGGCTCGGTACTCGGGTTAAGCTGGCCTTACCAGGGTCGACGCAGCGCATCGTAATACTACGCCGAGGCACCTGGGGTACCCCATAACCAAGCCGTGTAGTCCCCCTGCATCTAACCGGGTCTTGTCCTCGACCTCGCATGGACTCCACAGGCGCAACTCCTGGTGTGTGGCCAGGATAGTGAGCACATAGTACGACAGGGCGCTGGGCGCGCATCTCCTGTCGACCCCACTTATGATCCACGAGTCTCTTGGACTTGGCAACGAGGACTGACAAGCAGATCCACCGACCTTTCCCCCTCTACGCCACCGAGGGGACGTGTTCTGTTGCTGAAGTGACCTCACACATTTTTTTTCATGACATATTTGATCTTAATTTCTAAATGTGAAAAATTTAACTATAACATCAAATGATATATATCATCGTCATTTTTTTTTCTGTGTAGTAAGTTAGATAAAGGTGAATATATCTCATTACTGGTCTCCCATCTTCCTAGAAAATCGACACGAGATGCCATCAGCCATATGTTTAGCTCTGCCTGACACCTACCTTAACCCCCAGAACATTTCTGATAATATTTACGTAAAGACCTTAGGGTCGTGGTGACGTCAAAAGATTTTGTTCAGACCCATTGGGACTCGAACCTGCAACCTTCCGGCTCCTAGAGTATTGCTTGAACGAACTACGTCATGCGTGCTCCTCGTTTAGTAAGAAAGACAGATTTAGATATAAAGTTCAAAAATATGTTTATGGATACACTCTCAGTAGCTAGTAAATTCCTTTGTAAATCGCTAAAATTGTGTGTGTTCTAAATTATCATTTTTATTGACTATAACTGATACAATTTGGAGTATGTCTGCAACACGCTTTACCATCTATTGTTAATCTTACAATCGTCTTTCGTTAGTTTCTACAGATCACTACACCACAAGTGCAATTGTGAAATATACCAGAAGAAGTTAACGAGAGTTGGGAAGAAACACTAACATCCCACTCAACATGGAGGATGCATCAGACAGAGATTGAGACGTACGGTGGGAGGGGTGCAACCTCTTCATTTTACAATTTCCTCCGCTCTTGACGGGCTGCTTTTCTCTGACCCGTCTGTCACCTCGCTATAACATCAAGAGACCGTGGGTGAACACCGGGTGTCCATAAACCAAACTGCATCTCATTTCAGATGAAAATAATCTCATCTTTTACCTATCTACTTATTTATTTATGTATGTATTTATTTATTTATTTATTTATTTATTTATTCACTTCTTCGATTCAGTTACTTACATTAATAAGATAAATGTATGTTTCACGGAGAGCAACCAACAAATGGTACACATGATTTATTTGTCCAATATTACCAGCTTGACTTACGACATTTCTGGCTCTCTCTTCTTGGCATTGGTGGAATTGTAACCAACTTGTGAAGTTAAGACGTGTTGGTGGAGTTACGTTACCCCTATGATGTGATAGGTGATAAATGATAACGAAGCACCAAGGAAGTCGTTAAATCTAAACCTAACCTAAATTCCAAAGTATGGGGGACCACATTTTTAAGGAAAAAGTCTATGTTCCGAGCAAAAATCGAACTCGAGATTTCATAGAATGTTGTCAAAAGCTCTGACCACAAAACTATAATGATAATCAGACATATGATTTTAAAGCTAACTAATCCACAACACTACATAAAGTAGCCTAAAAATAATGTCACATAAGGTAAACTAGCTAAATAAACAAATATGTAAACAAAATAAAATACTATTAATATTTAATAACTATCTTCTTGTAAGCCCTTGTTTCACTCAACGAGATTTAGGCGCTATCCCCCTACAGGTAAGAAATTGAACCATACTAATTTAGTTACACTTGTTTTCGTATAAATGTCATTATATATCTTAATTAATATATAATTTAATTGTAATATTATTATTACTTAATACATAGCTTAATCAATGTATAATTATTCTTCTCCCTTTCATGTGATATATCTAGTGGTCTGTTATAATCTCAATCCAACGTTTGAAGGGTCTGCCCAAAGGTCTCTTGCCTGGTGGCTGATAATTTAAGATTTTACGTGGTATTCTTGTTCTGCTCATTCTTCTTGCGTGAGATTTCCAGTTATTTCTGTATTTTTGTACACTTTCCATGACTGATTCTGTTTTTAATTCTTTGAGAATCTCAGAATTCCTTTTATGGTCTGTTCTTAAGTAACCTGCAGTACGTCTCATACATTTCATTTCTGCCGCAGTTAGTCCTTGTTCATCCACACTGCGAATTGTCCAGACCTCACTGCCGTAACATGATATGGATCTGGCCAATGTTTTATAAATTCTAGTTCGTGTGTGTTGCTGTACTGTGTTTGACTTGAAAATATTATTTATAATTCCTGTTACTCTGTTAAATTTTATAATTTCTTGACTAAAATATGTTTTCCTCTTCGTATGTAAGTTGGTATCCGAGATAAACTTTTAATATAATTTAATTGTTATATTAACAATATGATTAATTCTTAATAACTATACATAGCTTAATTAATGTATACTTGCTGCCCTGCTATCCATATTTCTAGATAATATTCTTTGTACGTATAATAAAAACAGTTAAGTCTCATAAACTTGATGGGCAGGACATGCAGCATGAATGGGTATGAGAAGAGAGGCATACAAACTACTTGTAGGAAAACCAGATGGAAATATGTCAGTAGGCAGGCCAAGATTGAGGTGGGAGAATAACATTAACAATATTTTATGGGAGATAAATTATACACGAGATTATGGAAAACATTAGCTCAGGATAGGGATGTATATAAGCTTATGTGTGTGGCGGCCATGAACCTACGTTTCGATAGTACCTGTAATTTAGTTATGATGAGAGTTCAGATTTGGATTATGCAATCAACTGATTAACTTGACTATTTAACTCATGCACCAAATGGCCAATCACATTTCAATGATTTTTTATTTACCAATCACAGTCTTTTTCGCCTCTATTTATCAGTTTCATTTTATCATTTTAAAAATCAAAGTCTTCCTTTTTAACATACTGAATAGGTCATAGCATTATTTTGCAGTGAAAACATGTGGCTACCAGTTTGTATATATAGTGCATGAATGTAAACGCATAGTGCTTGGGGGTTATAATACAAAACATTTGTAGCAATTGATTATACCACCATAAAAAAAGGAACTACTGTTTGCACTTTCTCAAACGAATTATTTCCCAGGAAATAACGTTGTAGAAAAATATAATTGACATATTTACATCATAGAACATCAGAAATTAATTAATACCTATAATGCTGGTTATAAATTTCTCCACTAGGATGCATTCTTACAATATTGCGATCCATTGGCAATAAATAATATGATCTGGTTGCAGTGATCAACAAATGAAATGTAACAATCGTTTCTCATTTGTTTTCAAACATCGCCGTATACATGAAATATATAAATATTTTAAAATAACTATAGTTAAATAATAATGATTTGTGAGAAAACAGCTTAATTTTATTCGTTAAATAGTCCTAACAAATGCCACTCTTGATTTCCAAATTCTCTAGTTAAATTGGAAATCACTCGTGGCATTAGTTATGATAATATTATGAAAATGATGTGGATTGTGGAGTTCCTCTTTGTGAAGCTTCCTGCATTAAACTGAAACTAATTAAAAAAAATATTTAGCTATGAATTGTGGTTCTGTGGTCATGATAGAACAAGGTATATGAATAAGCAGGTGAGTTTACTCGGTGCATTGTAATGTCACAAGATCAACCTGTTATTTCTTATTGCGTAGATTATGTTGTTGATATCGACCTAGGAGACCTCGAGTAAACTATGTTTTACTGCTCTCTGACAGTATCAACAAAGTCTTAATAAATATTACTAACATATGTCTACTAACTGCAGGAATCTTCCATTCAAATAACAATCTTATAATAATCATTCTTATATTATTAATAATCACTGTAAGTCTTGGTTAATTACTGGTTACCAATTTTTAATTAAGAAACATTTTTTTTACACGATTACTGCGTTCTGTTGTGCTTACAGGAATGGCGACCATGATTGAAAGTTCAATTTCCTAAATGTCGGGATTGCCAACCTATAAATAACTAAATAACTATACTGTAATATTATAAATTACCTCTAGGGCGGTAAGTAAAACTACTGCATTTTATGTATACGGAGGCCCTACTACTTATAATATATATATATATATATATATATATCCAAAAGGTGATGTTAATATACATTATACGAAACAAATCACTGCATGTTAAATGAACTGAACTTTATTTGAAACAATATGAAACAATAAATTTATAATTGTCGCCATTTTATGAGCATTGGTGTCACGGCCTGCTGCAGTCTCAACTAAATTATTTTCGGCATTTACCGTATATATTGGCCGGACTGCTAACGTCGCGTCAGTCAGTTGTTTATAATGAACGAAAATATTTCCAACAAAGATGTTATTATTTTACTATTGATTTGAAAAAAAAACATCGTACAAAACATTACGTACAACACATGCTTGTGAAGAGTTTTACAGAATATCGGATATTAAAAACCGAACGGTAGCTCGGTTTTTAATAATTTTTTACTTCTGTAAAAACCACTTCCCAACCTCGCACTGTAATATACTATTATAAATACCCTCTATATTTGTGTTAAGTTCGCGCGTTAGAACATGCGGAGTAGAAGATTTTTTAATAGCGCAGAATTCTTGAGACTAATGGGAATATACGAAATCAACACAGGCTATACAGTAGGCCCTAAGCGATTTAGAGGAAGAATTAATACGATCAGTTATTCATCAGGTTGGCCACTATTTAATATATCCTTATTTACGGTAAAAAAAAATCCCGGCTATTCTACGCCAACGTGTCACCAATGAATATTCGATCGGAGAACGGGTGACTTTTACCGTCGTGTTGGCCAATGTGATAACACTTGTTCCCGTTAAAGCTAATAGCCAACATGTTTGCTCACACATAAGTGGATTCTAACCCAAGAGTCCACCTACATTAGTAGGCATGTTAGGATAAGAAAAATTGGCAGTTCGTGTTAGGTGGGCAAGATGGTGTTAGTTTGGGCAAGTTAGGGTGAGAAAATGGGCGAGTTAATGTATACCCGATTAGTTTGTTCACTTGTTTGATAGCGGGTTTAGTGATAAGTTGGCTACACTGTCTGAGCAATGACTAATAAACATTTTACATCACAAGTATGTTGATTTTATGTTACTTTTACAACCCTTAAAAATACAAGAAGAGAAACAAAAATGAAATTTTATAAAGTAATGGCTGTTCCTGTATTGATGTATGGATCAGAATGTTGGACGATCACTAAAAGACAAGAACAAAGTTTGGAAGCAGCTGAGATGAGATTTTTAAGAAATATAGCAGGATATTCTCTGCTGGATAAGAAAATAAATGAAGATATAAGAAAGGAACTAAATATTTTCGAATAATTAAATATAGGAGTCCCGCGCCGTAGCCGAGCGGTTAAGGTAGGAAGCCTTGGCGCAGAGCTACGGGACTTGCGCTGGTTCGAGTCTCCATGGGGGAAGAAATGTTCTCATGGTATTTCGGCCAGTATGGGACCGGTGCCCACCCAGCATCGTGAGGCAATTGGGTAGCTACAATAAGTAGCGGCTCCAGGTTGAGGAACCAGCTATAACGGCTAGGGGACTCGACATGCTAACCACATGTCACCCCTACACTGGCTGTTGATCATCTACCTCTGTGATTGACACATGTGGATGTGAAGGGCCAGCAACCGGCTGGTAAAAGGGCAACCGCTGAAAAGTGGAAAGACCCTTAATCGGAAATATAGGAACGACTGGAAAGAACATATTGATATAATGGCAGAAGAAGATTTCCAAAATAATTGCTATATTATAAACCGGACGGAAAGATAAATGTTGGACGCCCACACAGAAAATGGTCTGAACAATTTTAACAATTCTAGCTTCCATGGAACCGGAACGAGCCAACAGGCTTAATCCCTGGATGATGTTGTTGATAGGTTACTCAAAGCTTAACTTCTGACTTTATTTTAACCTCAAATTGGCAAAACCTAATCTAATCTTGGAACATTCAAATGTGGCCTTATAATGGCGGGTATGAAGTTCCTTCGGGAGCACTAAGAGTGGTCCCACGGGTTCCAAGGCTATGCATTTTTGTTCCGTTAATTTTGAATGTGTAGGCAGAAATAAGTAAATAGAATAAGTGTCATGGTATGGTGTTTTCTATTAATGTCATGTAGATATTCGTTTGTATTTATTATGGTGTAGTTGGTATGATGCTGTGAAGACCTAGTCGAATCTGGATCCTCCATTGTTGTTATTCAGCAAGGCAGCTGCAATCACGTTTCCCCTCCAGGCATAAATTTGGAAAAATGGCCGTTTGTAAATTACTGGTGGAACTAAGGGCCACTCCGGCATTTGCCTTGGGCGCTAAGGGAAACCACCGGAAAACCTTAGCAGAGTGGGTGGTAAAACAGTAATTTATCGAATCAGTTATTTAAATGTGGCGGACCGCAATGAAAACGAAATGGTGCTTAAATATGTTTCCACACATATTTTAGTAATTTATTAGCGTTAGTTTTCTTCTGTTTTATTAAAACAATTGATGTACCCTCTGTAGAATACATTGCAAATTTAAAGGTTAAGGCATTTTTCATATTTTTTTTAGGGAAAAATCAATATATAAACTCGGACCCACGGATCTGTTACCCTATAGCGCTGGCATCGTTCTTAGAAAAGTACACGTCAATACTTACAAATTTTCACCGCACTCCCCTCCCACTACTTCAAACAGCAGCCACAGTAACTTATCGACTTGGGATGTTGCCAAACTTCCCCCAGTGTCACGACTCTTGAATACTGAATAATGCAAGGTTGGAGTAGAGTTGACAACATTGGAGTGCAAGTGCAAGAGAGAGATAAAAATAGAGAGAGATAGGAATGTAGGGAGGGAAATGAATTGCCGAGGCAGAAAAGGAAGTAGGCTTTAGTTCGCATATCTTACGGGGGAACAGATCCGTTGGATATATATATATATATCAGGTAATTATTTACATACAGCAATAATAAATTGTGTATTTTTCAGATTTTTTCAAATTTGAATTTATGTTGGTGGCATAGAATTCCCAAAATCCTTATAATATTAAATAGGAAACACCACGCAATGTGCACAAATAGAACCATATAGTTAAAATACTAATATTGAATAAATAAATACATTTAATCATATGTGTGGCACCATAAAACGAAGTCTCGAAGGAACCAGAAAGGAGAAAATGTTTAAATGTTATGTTTTTAAGACGGAAAAATCCAAGGAGCAAGTCCTCCGGGAGGGACTTAAAGCCGTGGGTCCAGAGTCTGAAGATTTTCAGGCTCGTAAAAGATTCTTAAGACTGAATGAAAAGGCCTCTAAGCAAAATTTACCGAATTTTCCCGTCCTAGTACTATCTTGGTTTCCTAGATGTCAGTATGAGGCGGAACGCTGACCACGGACCACTCAAATGACATCTATACGAAAACAGGTGTAACTAAATTAGTATGGTTCAAAGTCTTCCCTGTAGGGCGAGAGCGCCTACATCTCTATTAAGGGAAACATGGGCTTACAAGATACAAGATAAAACAATGGCCGTTTCATCACTTTTATATGGGTCGGAACACTAGGTCTTAACCAAAAACCAGGAACGAAGAATAGAAATGTCATAAATGAGGTTTCTGAGAAGTGTGGCTGGCTATACAATAACATATCGAAAACGAAACGGAAAATCCACGATGAGAACTAAATATATTTAAACTATTAGATAGAATTGCACAATAGAGAGATGAATGGATAGACAACTTCAATAAAATGGATAACAATAGAATTCCGAAAAAAGATTCTTCATTACAAACCACTAGGACGAAGATATGTAGGAAGAACCAGTAAAATATGGGCAGACGAATTCTAACATGAAATCTAACAGTCCTTAAGGTCTAATCTTTGATACTTATGATGATGATGACTAATATTGAAATCAAGAGTCAACATTTGACAGCTAAGAAGTCATCAATATTGGCTGCAAGCAGATGACACACAATGCATGAACTATTTTTAAAAGTTAATAAAAAATACTATCACATACAGTGAAACGGTAAAGTATACTGTATATAATTTTAAATCTAAAACTTCAAAGTTAATTTAAGTAAAAAAATCTGATATCAGAACTCCTTATTGATAAATGCATGCCCTTTATTTTGCAGTCAAATAGGGATGAAGATAATTTAACATATATATTCAGGAAGCACCAAGAATATTGTAAAAAATATCGATTGAAGATTAATATTTATATTTTTGAATTTTTGGTAATATGTACATTGTAAGTACTTAGGAAAATTTTTGGACCAAAGATAGATGAACAGACAGGTGAATGGAGAAGACTACACAACAATGAACTACATGGTCTTTATAGGAAGCCAGATATAATAAGAACAGTTAAGTCTCGTAGACTGCGATGGCAGGACATGTTGCACGTATGGGGAATGAAAGACGTGCATGGAAGCTTCTTGTAGGAAAGCCAGAGGGAAAACGCCCAGTTGGTAGACCAAGAATGAGGTGGGAGAATAACATTAACTATGATTTGAGGGAAGTAGACTATACAGGGAATGATTGGAAAGCATTAGCTCAGGATAGGGATGTATGGAGAGCTTATGTCCGTGCGGCCATGAACCTACGAGTTCGATAGTGCCAGTGAGTAAGTAAGTAAGTATGTACATTGTAAGTAATTTACAATTTATTAGAAAAGGAAGAAATTAAAGGAATGGGGGAAAAAATAAATATTTGGGAGTTATTTTTAATGTAGAAGACAGTAATCGTGAGGAAATTACATGAAGAGTAAGTAAAGACAGAAACATAATATATTTAAGGGGGGCGATGGGTAAAATTTCTATTTTCTACATGTTTTGAGCTATACACTTGATTTTTTGTACAAACATTTACTACAAAATCATAATGACGTGTTCAAGTTTCATTCTTGTGAGACATTTATTTCAGGAGTTATTAAATATTATATTTAAAAAGTGCACATATTACAATTAAATGGTTCCACAATTTTTTAGCAAAATGTCTGATTTTTTACAATTTAAAATATTTAGAAAAAACATCATGCATTAGAATTCTTATAATGTGAATACAAAGGGAGAGAAAAATAATGCTGTACCTCATGCGTGGAATTACAAAAAAAAATTAATAATTGCACACATTTTATTTTTTATTCCTTAAAATACTACTTCAATCATGAAACTCATGTACTACTTTATTACCCATTGTTTAGGACATGCAGTAAAAAGTTGAACCTTCCAGGAAAATTGCTGAATTCCATTCAATTTTGAATTTACAAAAATGCAGTGAAAATAAATGTGTGCAAAAACAAGTCTAAAGATTTGCATGCAGGTGGCATTTAACTGGCGCAGCCTTTTAGCTCTGACGTAATATAGGGCACTTAGAAGCGCCATAGGCCTCTGAAACTTTACCAACATATACATTAGAGTAAAGGTTATTTTGTAGTACAAAAAAAAAAACAAAAAAAAGTCAATTTTGATCTCAAATGGTCAATTTTTCACCCATCACCCCCTTAACTCAATCCTACACATCTAGTACCCAGGACCAACGCTTTATTTCCCTTCCGAATGATACCACATTCGGGATATTTAAATATGGCTTCCCCTTTCTACGATCAAGATGAACATTTAAAAACTATTCCCCACCAAATTCCTGGGAATTTCCTAATTATAACTAACTACATGGTTACATATAGCGATTATGAGTGGTCTGACGCAGCTAGGGACTTTACATCTGAGTGCCTAGATAGGCTCAATCAAATTTTTCAAGGAAAAATACAGGATATCCTACATTTGAAGCTATGTTGCGAGAGTTGAACGAAGCGGCGGTTGAAATTCAATCGTCTTGCTTCCTCGCCTCGCGACATTATGAGGAGGAATCAAATTCTGAAAAAGAAAGCATAATTGATGAGTAAATGCTATCTATTGCAGCAGTGTTTCTTAAACAACTTGTGCCTGTCACTACTGACCAGCCTAATCTAAATAATAGAAAATCAAATGAAATGAATAACAAAAAGAACAAAAAATCAAAAGAAAAAGAATCTACCGTTTTGGCAAAGAAAACCAAAATTCATTAAAAAAGTAGCTGGCAAAGCAGCTTCAACGAGCCGATCTGGACAGAGTGCGGAATTACCAGCTGTTGTTCCAGCAGTATCAACTAACAATACATTTCCAGCCTTAGCCGACACTTCTAAATTAAATGCTGAAACGATTCCCCCTCAAGCTGCTGGCCCATCTATGCCTTCACCCAAAGTAGTTCCCTCACATAGTGTTGGTTCTCCGGAGCAGAGACCCCCGCCAATCAGAGTTATTGGCCACGGGGACTGTTTCCGGACGAACAAGGAACTTAAAGATATCCTTAGGGTAATCTAAAAATATTCAACATACCTGAGGGACTACGATACTATGCGTCTTCATTGGAAGACTTCTATAAGTTGAAAAACGATTTTACTTCCTTGGGAAAGGAGTACTATACGTTCCAACTTAAAAAAAAAAAAAAATCTTCCTTTGAAGGTCGTACTAAAAAGGTTACCTTCATTTATGTCCCCCGACGAAATTAGAGAAGTAAAGCAAATTATTAAGACTGAAAATAACTTGGTCATACCTCTCCCAATATTTATTTTGGAGTTAGAGCGTAACAATGACGCCTTAAAAATGTATGACCTGAAGAGATCTTTATATATGGTTGTAGCCATAGAACCCTTTAAACCTAGGGCTGGCCTTAAGCAGTGCTAAAAGTGCCAGTCATTCGGTCATACGTTTTCGGCTTGTAACCATAACCCACGTTGTGTAAGCTGTTTTCGGCTTGTAACCATAACCCACGTTGTGTAAGCTGTGCGGGGCCCCATGGGTACAAGGAATGTACCCTAAAGGGCCTAGCCCAGAATGACCCTAGTTGCTTAAGTGCTGCAACTGCGGGGGATCCGGTCATCCCGCTTCAAACCGAGACTGCCCTGCTTTTAAGGCAGCCCTTGAAACTTATAGCAGGGTTGCCAAACCCACACCTAAACCATAAGAAAGCCCATCCCAACCTAAGACCTTCACTTCGGTGAAGGTCAATCTTAATGTTTCCTTCACACAAACAATCCGAACTGGTACTGCTTCCGGAACATTTAAAGAGAACAGCACTGCTCAAGGAAAGGGCCAACAAATGCCAGCAAGAACCTTGAGTGATCAGCTAGAGGGAATGCTCCAAGCAATTTAGCCCTTGTTGGCTGGTTAGATCAGTTAGAGGGACAGACTACAATTCGGATCATCATCTGGTCAGAGTGAAAATCAGACAACGGCTATCGCTTATGAGAGGAACAAATGCTACAGATGATTCTGTAAAATATGAATTAAAAAACTTGAAAAATTATGAAATGCGGCAAGAATACCAAATCTAAATTGCTAATAGATTTGAAGTACTGGAATCTTCAGATGACAATGTGGCAAACGAAGAAGAAACTGATATAAATAAAGAATGGGAGGCTATAAGAGATACTATTAAATTGTCAGCATCAGAAAGCATTGGTTGTTTAAAAAAGAAGCAAAACAAGAAACGGTTTGATGAGGAATGTGCCGACATTGTAAAGGAAAGAAAGCTAGCAAAAATGAAATGGTTACACGAGCCAAATGAGGTAAATTTAGAGCAATTGGGTAGTGTTAGACGGGAAACCACCAAGTTACTAAAGAGTAAAAAGGGGGAATATTTGAGAGAGAAGATTAATGATCTTGAAATGAACGCAAAAAATAGGAACATTAGAGAATTATATCAGGGAATTAGTATAGAGAAGAAAGGGTTTCAGGCTAGAACAAACATAATTCAGAATGAAAATGGGAATATGATTGCAGATTCTAAGAGTATATTAAATAGATGGAAAAGTTACTTTAATCAGCTATTAAATGTACATACAGAACAAGACATTGAGGAGGATAAGTTACAGACAGCAGAAATGCTAGTTGCAGAGCCAAGTGCATTAGATGTTGAAATGGCAATTGAAAAATTGAAGATGTATAAAGCATCAGGTTCAGACGAGATCCCAGCTGAACTGATAAAATCAGGGGGAGAAAAATTGATGGACAAGATTCGCCAGTTGCTCAATACGATTTGGGATAAAGAAGCTCTTCCAGATGAATGGAAAGAATCGATTATCATACCAATTTATAAGAAAGGAGATAAAACTGATTGCAACAACTACAGGGGCATCTCATTACTTTCAACTTCGTACAAAATTCTAACAAATATATTAGTAAGCAGACTTACTCCCTATATTGATGACATTCTAGGAGATCATCAATGTGCATTTAGAAGAAACAGGTCTACAACAGATCAGATTTTCAGTATAAGACAGATTTTAGAAAAGAAATGGGAATATAATGGTACTGTACATCAACTATATGTAGACTTCAAAAAAGCATATGATTCAATTAAGAGGGAGAAGTTATATAGTATCCTGCTGGAGTTCGGAATTCCTAAAAAGTTAGTTAGACTTATACGAATGTGTCTAAATGGCTCAAATAGTAGGGTGCGTGTAGGCAAACAGTTTTCAGACACTTTTGAAATCCAGAATGGGTTGAAGCAAGGAGATGCACTATCTCCTCTACTATTTAATTTTGTACTAGAGCATGCCATTAAATCTTTAGAGAATGAGGAAGGCTTACAACTGAATGGTATTAATAAGCTGTTAGTTTATGCTGATGATGTAGTACTAGTGGCCGATAGCGAGGAGATATCTAAAGGCCAACACGCACACACTATTGAGTAACACTAAGAAATTAGGACTGGAAGTAAATATCAGTAAAACTAAATATATGGTCACAGGTAGAAATTCAGTGTATAATGGAAATGGACAGCTAATGACAAATGAGGAAAATTTTGAGGAAGTGGCTGAATTCAAATACCTAGGAACAATAATCACCAAATAGGAATGAGACGCACAAAGAAATTAAACATAGGCTCAATTCTGGAAATGCATGCTATTATGCATTGCAGAGACTTTTGATTGTCCCAACTCCTTTCAAAAAACGTTAAGCTGAAAATATATAAAACTATTATTCTACCAGTTATATTATATGGGTGCGAAACATGGACTCTTACTTTAAGGGAGGAAAGGAGATTACGAGTATTTGAGAATAAATTCTTAGGAAAATTTTTGGACCAAAGAGAGATGAACAGACAGGTGAATGGAGAAGACTACATAACAATGAACTACATGGTCTTTATAGGAAGCCAGATATAATAAGAACAGTTAAGTCTCGTAGACTGCGATGGGCAGGACATGTTGCGCGTATGGGGAATGAAAGACGTGCATGGAAACTTCTTGTAGGAAAGCCAGAAAGAAAACGCCCAGTTGGTAGACCAAGAATGAGGTGGGAGAACAACATTAACTATGATTTGTGGGAAGTAGATTATACAGGGAATGATTGGAAAGCATTGGCTCAGGATAGGGATGCATGGAGAGCTTATGTCCGCGCGGCCATGAACCTACGGGTTCGATAGTGCCAGTGAGTAAGTAAGAGTAAGTAAGTATTGGCTGGATTGAGAAGTCCCACGGATCGTTTCCTCTTTCTGCATCGACTGGTTAATCTAGTCTATAAAAATGAATGTTTGTTTGTTGGTTTGTTTGTTTGTTCGTACTTTATGTGCAGCCATACCGTTGATCCGATTGTGATGGGGCTTTTTTGCAAAATGTTCAGGAGATTCCTGGGATGAGCATAGGCTATAAGAGAGTTGTGATACTCAACTCATACAACCTTAAACATCGCCCTTTTTAGTGGAAAACGTGGAAAAAATAGCTATTTGGACGCTTAAATGGCTTACGCTGCCTAAACCATAACAAATACACAAAATTAATGTTCACAGAATTGAATATATCAAAAAGCTCTACAAAAAAGTCCGCGACACCATATATTTATATCTTACGGATAACTCACAATAACAATTTTTGTCTTTCATTGATGCAAAGAAGATCGAGACAAGTGTGTAGATTCCTGTGCAAGCATAGCAGCACATGAAGAGTATTCTTTTACGGATAACTCACAATAACGAATTTCGTCTTTTAGCTAATTTATGCCAAGAAAATCGTGATAAGTAGATTCCCGGGTAATTAGCACGGGGAATCTTAAAGTAATAATGATATACATTTATAATTATTTTTCATTTTACTTATTCAACTAATCATAATAAGTACATTTATTTTCGTATTTCAGCTCATTTATGGCAAGAAGATCGGGATAAGTAGATTCCCGGGCAACGCCGTGTAATCAGCACGGGGTATCTAAAAATATACATTTATAATTATTTTTCCTTTTACTTATTCAACTAAACATAACAGCACATTAATTTTCATTTATTCAGGCGTAACAGCGCACGCCAGGTATTAGCTAGTTTATGTTATATAAATCAGCCAGTTAAGGGAATAATCTATTAAAAGTAAGGCTTTCTCTACACCGTCCGACTTTCGGACTCTCTGCTAGCCGGTCGTGTAGTTTATTGAAGTACTTTTTTTAGGGAGATAGAGCTTACTCCTACTCCAACATGGATCTACTAGGCGAATCATTTGTCACCATAGGCTGAGGTTATATGATCAACTACCTTTACTCGATAGCCATTATTAAATTAGCTGCCAGGTAACCCAATGTGTTTCAATGCGGCACACTGGCGGTGTAAGTCACCGCAACATAAAAAAATAGATAGTAGCATTCACCGAATACATTTTAATCTGGAAGCAGGTCTATAGGTTCAATGCCTGAAGTAGAAGAAAAGGAAAAGAAGATGCCCTGATTTTCTTCCTCGACCACACATTTCGCAGGATACGAGCAGAGGGATGTACATAAACTAAACTCCCTGGTCGATAGATCTAGAAGGCCCTTGTGCTACTGATCGGTAACTGGTCTCATATCCACATGTCATTTACAGATATGGACAATTATCCAGGTAGTATAATGGTGACATGTTGTCAGCATATCGCGACCCCAATCGTTAATCTACTTTCTCAACCTGATGTCGCTGTCTATTGTAGTTACCACAATTCCTCACGAATATGGTTGGGCACCGATCCCATACTGCCCCATGGGGGCATGTCCCAGATCACTCTTGTAAGGCGCAAGACAAATAATATGCATAGATACAGAATAAGCTGAAGAAGTGTCCTAATATCAAGAGATGGAAGTGGCAAAGTGAAGAAAAGCCACGTGAATCAGGTGGAAGGAGAAGCGTGACATGTCCCCGCCTGACAGAGCCCACCAACTAAACCACTTTAACTCATGAAAAACATAGCTACACCCCCTGCTGTTTTCTGAATGATTACTTCTACAACAAAATTATTCTTCTTCCTTTACTGAGAAAAATAATTAAAAAAGAGACCATACCAAACAGTCAAGTAATGGAAATATATATTACGGTCCTGAAAGGAAACAATGTACTTATGCATGGTGCTATTATCATACACAGCGTGTCCACATAGGCCTATGTTGAATTATTATTATTATTTTAAATCCAACAAAAAAAATATGTAAAAATATTTGTACTTTTTTTTCAGAAAACTCAGTTTTTGTAGCAATGATTGAAGGTGTTCAATATTCAGTACAGAATTTAAAAATTGTAGGTAAAAATACGATATGGAAATCAATACAGATAAAATAAAAGTAATGTATTTTCGTGCAAAATTCCCTGTTTTAAGTAAAATTTGTTTAAAGAGTAAATTGTTTGAAAGAGTTAATTATTTTTCTTACCTAGGATAAAAATTGTCTCTTTTTTTCACGCACTAGATATCGCTGATAGAATCCATAAGTATAATGAGCGAATTGAAATAAAGTTATGAAACCTTCAAAAGTACAAAAGCACACGAATATGCCTATATAAAACATTAGCAAGACCAATAACACTGAGCAACAAAAAAAATATATTTTTTTTTTGTCTCAGAAACAAAAATATGTGATTCTTATAGTATATTTTCTCCTGAATTCAAATATGATATAGGTTTTTTTCCATCACCGTAAGGTTTCCGAGAGTCAGGCATTTATAATTTCAAACACTTTAATATTTTCTACATTCGTAACTACACAATATTCGAACATTCGGACTCACCTAGAAAGTAAGAAATGACGATTTCCTGCTATATTTCGCCTGTGGAGCATCCCTCTTGAAGGTCCAACAATAATCGGACAGCATATTAGGATTCCATTTGTCTCTTTTCCATAGCTGAAATCTCCTGATGAAAGTGCTCCCCGTGCTCATCGCTCACTGCGCCAAGATAATAAATGGACGAAAAAACGTGTATTTAAAAAAATAATTATTTAAATCCATTAATTGAAACTGAAATAAAAAAACTATGGGTGATGGAGAAATTCCGAATACATATTTGGAAACACGAAAAAAAAACTGCATTAAGTACAACTATTGGTATTCATGAGACAAATATCATGTTGACCAGTGTAATATGTTATGGAGATGAGGCATGAATAATGAGAAATAAGAACATCTATCGAATCACAGCCAGCGATATGAAGTTCGTGAGATCGATAGCAGGTTATTCCCAATGAGATCACAAATGAGATTAAGAGGTCCTCTAAGAACTTCAGTTATAGTAATTTATATATTTTATAAGTCCCGCGCCGTAGCCGAGCGGTTAAGGTAAGAAGCCTTGGCGCAGAGCTACGGGACTTGCGCTGGTTCGAGTCCCCATGGCGGAAGAAATTTTCTCATGGTATTTCGGCCAGTATGGGACCGGTGCCCACCCAGCATCGTGAGGCAATTGGGTAGCTACAATAAGTAGCGGCTCCAGGTTGAGGAACCAGCTATAACGGCTGGGGGACTCGACATGCTAACCACATGTCACCCCTACACTGGCTGTTGATCATCTACCTCTGTGATTGACACATGTGGATGTGAAGGGCCAGCAGCCGGCTGGTAAAAGGGTAACCGCTGAAAAGTGGAAAGACCCTCAATCGGAATATATTTTATAAACAAATACCAACATAATTGGAAAACTCATGTACAACGTACGTTTATGTCTAAGACCAGAAATCCAAAAGCCATCTTCACTATCGCTCACACAGAAAGAGATCTTTGGGCCGTTCGAAGAAGAGAGGATTGAAAATCAGCCCTTGTAATTGTATGGAAGAAGAAGAAGAAGATGATGATCATAAAGGTTTTGACATTTATTTATATGCTATATGGAGCTAAATCCTGAAACTTAGAGATTACTAACGAACGTGTAAAAAAAATTACTGACTATAGAAACGAACTTTTGGAGCAGAGCAGAAAACAAACCAAGATCAGAAAAAGAAAAAAAGAATGGAATCTGTACATACATCGAATGGCACCAAAGATAATGGTTCGTATATAAAGAGGTAGCTGAGCATTCAAGCAACAAATGAATGAGTAAATATAAGAATACATAAATTGAATCTGCAACATATCCCGAATAATGCCAAACAGGATGATTCGTATACCCATAAAAGGCCAGGAATGAATAGGCTGTTAGCCTAGCAAATAAACATTCACAAAGAAAAATACTTCGGGAACTGAATCCAGGATTACTTGAGTGGTAACCGTAATGCCATATAAGTGTCTTAATTTCATTATTATAATTATGGGGGGATTAGATCTACTATGACATACCATTTTTTTAATCTTCGTTTTGAGTTTCGAATCAGTAAATAACTTCTACATAGGCATTCTAACGAAAACTTAGCCATTTTTAACGTGTCTTAACGGTTGAACACTCGCCTGTCGCCGCGCCGCTAGGATCTCGGTTTCTCTACGTGGGTTTCGTGGGGGATGAAACGGAGTCTGGGCCGATTTTTCTCGGTATTTCTCCCATCTTCCCCTGCCACAAATTTTATTCCACCATTTCTACATACTCATCTCATTCATTTAGTTTAATTTCATTTAATCTACCTCTGTGATGTGTATCAGGAGTTTCGGCAGGCGTCCTTGTTATTCACAGACCTCCAACGTAAGGGCTTCATCGAAACTCATCCCTCGACTCGGCCTTGAGTCGGACACGAATTGAGTTTTCTTTTTGTCATATTTGTTTTAATTTCTGTAATATATTTGAGTCATATTTCGGGCATTTTTATAAGTCGTCAGGCAAGTAGTTAAAATAACCAATATATTGTATGTAAGTACAAAGTTGAGAAGCCACTTATTCGAAGATTATTTTTTTATTCGGAATTCCTTGGAAAATATATGTGAATGAACAATTAGAATAAAATATTTAATAGATCCATTAAATTATAAGATCATATTTTTTTGTCTTTTTGGGCCATATTTAAACACTTTTTAGCTCATAATTGGGGGATCGCCGTAGCATAGTTGGTAAAGACAATACGCTACAAACCGGAAGGTCGAGAGTTCGAGTCCCGGTGGGGATAGAATTTTTAAATTGACCCATACGTTCTGGTGACACCGCGACCTCGGGTCGACTCAGCCTCTAACGGAAATGAGTACCAGACACTTGTTATGCCATCACGCAGGCTGACAACCCAGTTGATATCAAGTGGTGATTGTCTAGAGAAAAGGGTGCCTTAACCTCCTACTATCTCAAGGGTTTCCTATGGCCTGTAGCCGGATCACTTTACCTTTTAGGTCATAAATGAATAAGTATTTTCTTACTGATGGAAGTTATGAAGATGAAATACAAATAGAAATAATAAAGGAAAACGTGTAATTGTTTGTCTGAATGAAACAGAGGAATAAAAATATAAGTAATAAAAAAATATAATTAATATATATCATACAATTGTTAAAAGCATCATTACTTATGGAGCAGAACTTTGGCCATTAACAACAAAAACAATTACATATATTTGGCAACGTAAATGAGTTTATACGAAAAGCTGCAAGAATTTCAAGAAGAGAAAAAGTTAAAAACTCAGTTATAAGGGAGAAAATGAAGATTGAAGACACTATTTTACTCGTAGATTATATTAAAACTCAGCAATTAAGATGGTACGAACATGTCCAGTGAATGCAAGAGGATCGGCTACCAAAATGTGTTTTGGGATGGAAACCTGAAGGAAGACGAGATAGACGAAGATCTAAAACCTTCTGGAGTCAGGGAATATATTTATAAATGAAGGAGACTCATTTACAACCAGGAGATTGAATGGACCCACAAAATTGGTCATTAGGAATCGTATGATGTCAAAGACATTAATCAACAGATTATCCATATATATTTTTTCTTATTGTTTTAGGTCATAGAAATCTGCCTCTTAATTACAATAAAAAAACTATGAGAGTTTAGAATTTATGGAGCACCTTGTACATGCAAGTGTTTAACAGGAAACAATGTTATGACGCATGCTGTTACATATAACATTTCGGATCGTTTCCTTGCAACATCTAGTGACTTTTTGACATGAGATTTAAATGAAGAGGAATTGCTATTCTCCTTTGCTCTATCACTTTTTTTTTACATCCATCTTCTCCAACTCCCACGAAACGCATAATTACTCTTCGTGTTGTTAAGTGGAACAAATAACGACCGTGAAAACGTTTCGCTCATACATGAATACGTTAAGAAATACTTGGAACTGGGATAATTAAATTTCAGAATTATCAAATCACTGCAACATTATATAAGTTCAGCAAAGTGACACTTTACAAAGAATTAAATACAGTAACACAATATTAATCCTTTATGCTTTCCTTTGTTTTAAATGTGTTTATACATGATTTTAATTACTGTAGGATCATAGGCGAATTCAAATATATTGGAACAATAATTACAAAAAGGAATGAGATGCAAAAAACAAATAAATAAAGGCTCAATTCCGGAAACGCATGCTACATTAAAGGGAATATTGTCATTAAAACTTATCTCTAAAAAAAATTGAATCAAACATACATAAAACGGTTGCGGATGCAAAACATGGGTTCTTACTTTAAGGAAGGAGAAAGGTTTCCGAGCATTTGAGAATAAATTTCTTAAGAAACGTTTGACGAAAGAAAGAGATGAATAGTCAGGTGAATGGAGAAGAATTCATAACAGTGAGCTACATATTATTTATGGGAAACAAGACATAATATGAACATTGAAGTCTCATAGACTGCAATGGACATGGGTATGTGGCACGAATGGGGAATGAAAGAAGAAATGTAAACTTCTTATAAGGAAACCAGAGGGAAAGGGCCCAATAGGTAGGTCAAGACTGAAGTGGGGGAATAATAATAACCATGATAAGAGTGAAGTGAATTATACAGGGATGATTGGTAAACGTTAGCTAAGGATAGAAATGCATGGAGAGATGTTCACACGGTCATGAACCTCCGGGTTAGATAATGCCAGTGAGTTAGTTAGTTAGTTAGTTATAAGATCCACGAGGGAAAAACTGGAATAAAATTATCATCACCATCGTAGCGTAGTGGTTAAGGCACTGCGCTACAAGCCGGAAGGTCGAGGGTTCAAGTCCCAGCGGGGCCAGGATTTTTAAACTGATCCAAACCTTCTGGCGGCATCATGACCCTGGGGTTGACTCAGCCTCTAACTGAAATTAGTACCAGTCGCTTGTTCTGGGGGTAAATGCGGCCGTCACGCAGGGCTGACAACCCGGCTGACCTAAAGTGCCGATTGTCTAGAAAAAGTGGAAGCCTTAACCTCCTACTACCCCAAGGGCTTCCTGAGGCCTGAAGTGGGATCTCTTTACCTTTATCAACATCATCATCAGCCTCAACAATTAGATCTTTCGACCTGTTCCTACTCTCAGAGAAATTGGTCTGTCCGTTTATTGGTAGGTCTCTCTCCCTCCCCTCCCCCCCCTCTCTCTCTCTCCCTCTGTTTCTTGGAATACGTAATACATGATAGTAGTATTTCTCCTGAATATGTTTTAAATTTATTTAAATCGAGTATCAGGAGAAAAAAACTTTCAGGATGGGAGTACTAACTGGAGATGGATTAACAGATACAATATATATATATATATATATATATGACCAGATAATAATTGCAAAAGAATATGAAGACATGGGGTTTATGTTCAGAAAATTATTGGACGAATACAATAATTGGGGTATGAAAATAAATTTATTTAAAAAATTGTATGAAATGTGGAGCAGAAACCGTAGATTTAGTATTAGAAAATCAGAAGAGAAATATTAGAGGATGTGAAGAATTTGACTACTTGGAGGTAAAAATAGATAAAGAACATAGACAAGAAAGTGACATTAACACAGAATAAATAAAGGTAGAGCAATAAAAGCAACGTTAAATCGTGTCCTATGAAGCACACATATAACCAGGAAAAACACGTTATCAATATACGTAATACAATAGTGAGAAGTACTGTCACGTTGGGAGATGAAGCATGAAAATTCAATAAGTACTTAGAACAAAAACTTATGTTCATGGAAATGGATTTCATGAGGAGAGCAGCAAGATATTCAAAATTGGAAAAAGTAAGAAACAAAGTAATTCCAGAAAAAATCAATTTTAAATATTCAATAGTAGATTATATAATATGTAAGCAGTTAAATTGGTATGGGCACGTACGACAAATGCAAGAAAAAAGGTTACCCAGAAAAACATTCGAATGGTATCCACCTGGAAGAATAAAGACAGGAATGCCTAGAAAATCATGGTTGCAAGGAATAAAAACTAGAATGAGAACAAGAGGACTGGAGGGCATGGAGTAGAATGATAGGGACGAGTGGAGAAGTAAAATAAAACTTTAGGCAGAGAAATAAAAGTAAACATTGAAAATCTGTATATAAATATATTAAAATAAAACTGAGCATTTGTCATTTTATTCAACGACGGAAATTAAGGTCGCAATTCAAATATAATAATAATAATAATAATAATAATGCTTTATTTTAGCTGGCAGAGTTAAGGCCATAAGGCCTTCTCTTCCACTCAACCAGCGAATAATAAAATTATACAAAAATTAGGCGTGGAAGGACATACAAGTTTTGCTTAGAGGTTTTTTTCACGCTTGAGATTATTTTACGTACAGTAAATGTATATCACGGGACCTACGGTTTTAGTTGCTTTCCGAAATAACTCAGGATTTATACGCCCTTAAAGTTCCATCGATCCCAGCCTGTTTTGAATCCGGGAACGATGAGTGTAATAAAGAATTTGATCGTATGTTGGGATGTTTTGATTACACACTCAACTGCTATTGTAAATCGAAATCTCCGTGTAATAATTTGCATGAAATACAAACTTGGTTGTCATATGACGGATGAAGAGATAGGTTTTGAAATACTGGAAGCAAACACTATTCTCATCTGATTGTCCTTTCTAATACATTTTCCACTTCTCTTGTACATATTTATTTCTTATCCTTACTCTGCTGTTTATTTATTACAATTATATGGCATCCCAAACATGTCTCGACTCTTCTACAATAATCCAGACTGCTGTAAAGCCTAAGGAAGGACTACAGTACTGAACAATATACTTGTTTCTTATAATCGTCCAAGATGACAAATTTAGAACTTTGTAGCAAAATAAACTCTAGAAGCAGTGTGTATTATATAGTGTAAGTCAAGTTTTGCCTTAAGCTTCTCATTGCTTATTTCTCCGTTTTAACTTAGAAATATGCAGTACATATATAAATAATTCAAAGGATAATCTGCACTAATACAAGTATAGAAAATGCATACCTATTTCTGTTTTGTCTTAGCGTGAGTTACAAGAAAAGAAATCTACAAACACCTTATTCCTTGTTTAGATTAGATAAGATGGGTTCCGAATTGTTTAATACTCTAAAAAGGCGTTTGGAGAAGAAATCCATTTGACAATTACAGATTTAGAGAAAGCTTATGACTAAATTCAAAACAACTTATGGGAAGTATTAGAGAAACACAATATTGATAGAAACCTAATAGAAATTATTAAACAAATTTATAAAGATAATTCGGCTTATGTTAAAATTGGAAATATAATATCTAATCCTATAAAAACCACAAAGGGATTGAAACAAGGGTGCAGTCTATCACAATTTTATTTAATGTTTATGTAGAATTTACATTAATTAAATAGAAACAAAGCTGCATAGGTATGGGTATCCCAATAAGCAACAGATTTTTGCTGACAATTTTCTGATGAGTTTTAGCGCAAGACAAATTTGATATGGAATTCATGATAAAAATGTTGAAAACGCGTATGAATCATGGGGTCTTATAGTAAATTTACAAAAAACAGAATATCTGGCAATAAATAGCAATGAAAGAGAAAATTTAATATTGGAAGAAGGGATTCAAATAAACCAAGTAAAAAAACTAAATATTTGGGAATAATTATGGATAACATTGAAGGTATAGGCAGCATAGAATTGAATTGAGTAGCAAAATAATATCATCGTTAAATTCCATATGGTGGGATAAGCATAATTGGAAAGACACAAAAGAATATATTGGTAAAACATTGGTGGAATCTGTTGCAATGTACGGAAGTGAGGTATGGACAATCGGTAAGTACTACAAGAATAAACTAATAGCTCTAGAAATTGATTATTTTCGAAGAAGTGCTAGAAAGTCAAAATTAAAACATGTCACAAGTAAGGAAATTTGAAACATAATGGAAGCAGAAGAAAACATAATTGAAAGAATTGAGGAGAAGGAATTAAAGTGGTTAGGACACATTTTAAGAATAGAAGAAGGGCGATGTCCGAAGCAACTATATCAATAGCAACCGACCAGAAAGAAGAACAGAGGGAGACCAAATTTAAAATGGAAGGAAAACATACCTATACATATGGACTTTATTAGACTAAAAGTAAGATACATACAATGTTATTTAAAAATATGGGTCGCACGGGCAGTAAGCCGTACGTGCTGTTGACAGACCGTTACAATAAGTTGATGTTTGGTAATAATATACTTATAACGAAAAAGAAAATACAATAATATTACAATTAGATAACAATACAATTACATTATACATTAACTTGGTTATGTAGAATTATTGAGAAGTAATGGTATTGCAATTTGTTAACACATTTATTTATTCATGAATAACTGTTGTTCTTATTTTTCCGCGTTTTGTCCAGAAATCTACCCAAGTTTATCCAATTTTCTGGACTTACCAATAACTCGTAACATGCCAATCTTTCACGATTTGAATTTTAGAAATCTTTCCGGTAATAACTGACGCCTCCAATATTCCAAATCGTTACATTTTCCTAATATATGCTATCTTGTCTTCAAAGCTCCCGCACATTGGACATATTCTCATATCGTGATCGTCGCTATTTTTTTTTAAATTTCCATGCCCCTAAAGTTAGTAATGCAAGCAGGAAGGCTAAAGCATTGAAGATGCCCAAATCGTAGGCTTTGGATGTTTGGCACGGGAAGACGGCAGCAGCTGTAAAAACCCGAAGATAGATAGATAGAGGAAAAAGGCAACCTTATTTCTGGTTCATTGTATTACCCATCTTTACTTTATGAAATGAATGAGATGGCATTTACTCTACAGTGATATGTAGTCTGTTATTATTTTCCTGGTTCGAGAAATATAAAGCATTAACACAGATGACTCATATCGTCATTTATTTGGGTTCGGCCCAAAGGCCTCGTGGAGGGGCTTACAGCCCTCCTTTCGGTCATATTCTTCCCTAAGTTGACGCAGAAGCTTGGAGTCATGGGAAAGCATGTGAGCGTGCCTCCATTATATCACCACAACCTGTGGTTTACTAAACCAGGCAATTTTTTTGAAGTAAGTATGAGATAAGATAAAAGCTGATATGAAATGAATGGATGGAGATGGAATGACATGATGGGGAGGGAAGAGAAGTGGAAGATGATGAGATTAAATTTAGGAAACGGGAAAATCGGAAGAATCCTGAGAAAAACCGAAATATCCCGATGTGACCCACCATTACCGACCGTTATCCATCCACGTAATATTTCAGTTGCCCACTAAGTGTCTCATTGAGACGATATACTGACCACATATCACTCGTTGACATCTATGGGTAATTAAGCAAAACTAAATTAGTTTGGTCAAAACACTTCCACTAGAGAGCACCCTAATCCCCACACGAGGAAGTACAAATAGAGAGAATATTGCATTGCATGGCATACATTACATTACTATATAATCATTAAGAGAGGATAGAGAGAGGAGAGGAGAGGAGAGGAGAGGAGAGGAGAGGAGAGGAGGAGGAGAGGAGAGGAGAGGAGAGGAGAGGAGAGGAGGAGGAGAGGAGAGGAGAGGAGAGGAGAGGAGAGGAGAGGAGAGAGAGGAGAGGAGAGGAAGAGGAGAGGAGAGGAGAGGAGAGGAGAGGAGAGGAGAGGAGAGGAGAGGAGAGGAGAGGAGAGGAGAGGAGAGGAGAGGAGAGGAGAGGAGGAGAGGAGAGGAGAGGAGAGGAGAGGAGAGAGAGAGAGGAATGGAGGAGAGGAGAGAGAGGAGGGAGAGGAGAGAGGGAGAGGAGAGTGAGAGAGGAGAGAAGGAGAGAGGGAGAGGAGAGAGGAGAGAGGAGAGAGGAGAGAGGAGAGAGGAGAGAGGAGAGAGGAGAGAGGAGAGAGGAGAGAGGAGAGAGGAGAGAGGAGAGAGGAGAGAGGAGAGAGAGAGAGGGAGAGAGGAGAGAGGAGAGAGGGAGAGGAGAGAGTGGAGAGGAGAGAGGAGAAGGAGAGAGGAGCGAGGAGAGAGAGAGAGAGAGGAGAGAGGAGAGAGAGAGAGTAGAGAGGATAGAGGAGAGAAGAGAGAGAGAGGAAGAGGAGATATGAGATTATTATAGATTATAGATATAATGATAGATATATAGATATGAGAGATATTATATTATATTATATTATATTATAGATATTATAGTATTATTATATATATGTATATGAGAGTATATTAATTCTATTATATTATATTATAGTTATATGGATATTATATATATTATATTATATATATATTATTATTATATTATATATATATTATATTATATTATATTATATTATATTATATTATATTATATTATATTATATTATATTATATTATATTATATTATATTATATATTATATTATATTATATTATATTTAAAATCCCTCTCCCGACAGGTCGCGTCCGTATAAGGTCCGGGTAATATGTGACACATAAGGTAATTATAGTGTTAAACTGTGTTAATGAAATAATTCGTTTTTTTTTTTTTTAGGAGTTGAGATGTTAAGAGTCCCTGTAATGCATAAGAGCTCGCATTTCCAGATATGACTATAAGTTTAATTTATTTCTGCATCTTATATCTGTTCGTTATTGTTCGTAAGTAAGTTATTTGAATTCTGGCATTTGTTAAGTGTCGATTTCCAACTAACAATGTATTTATACGTGTGACCAATGTCATTAATAGATTTTTATCTGACTTTTCTATCTTGTACATTTTATATTTCAATCGTTAACTCTAGATTGGATCAAAAAAGGCCTTAGGGCCTTAACTCTGCCAGGTAAAATAAAGTTGTTATTATTATTATTATTATTATTATTATTATTATTATTATTATTATTATTATTATTATTATTATTGCTCCTTGCCTCTGGTCCCGAGGGTGCGCGTTCAAACCCATCCGGGGTCGATGGATCTTTTAGGATGGAAAAATCCAAGGAGCAAGTCCTCCGGGAGGAACTTTAAGGCGTGGGTCCCAAGTCTGAAGATTTTCAGGCTCGTAAAATATCCTTAAGCCTGAATGAAAGGCCTCTAAGCAACATTTACCGAATTTTCCCGTCCTAGTACTACCTTGGTTTCCTAGACGTCAGTATGAGGCGGAACCCTGACCACGGACCACTCAAATGACATCTATACGAAAACAAGTGTAACTAAATTAATATGGTTCAAATTCTTCCCTGTAGGGGGAGAGCGCCTAAATCTCTGTTAAGGGAAACATGGGCTTACAAGATTATTATTATCATTATTATCATTATTATTATTATTATTATTATTATTATTATTATTATATTCAATTACTATTATATTTAATTTTATTGACATATACTAATTCTCGGTAGTATAGCAAAAATATACTCGCCATGGTCGAGGGGTTTAAGGCAAGAAGCCTTGGAGCAGTGGTGGGACTTGTGCTGGTTCGGGTCTTCATGGGGCAAGACATTTTTTCATGGAATTTAAACCAATATGGAACCAGTGCTTACTCAGTATCGTGAGGAATTTGGGTAGATACAATAAGTAGCGGCTCCAGGTAGAAAAAACCAACTATAACTGTTGGGGTACCCGACATGTTGATCACATGTTACCCCTACACTGGATGGATGATCGTTTACTCTGTGATTAACATATGTGGATGTGAGGCCAGAAGCCGGTCCTGGCCAAGGGCCTTCTAGACCTTTTGCGCCATGGAGTTAGTTTTTATTTGTTTATAGTCCCTACAATGAATATCTTTAAAGGCTTATTTATTTTACTTTTCTTGTTTTGGAGTCTTTATGTATCTATATATTCAATGCAAAAGGTATTAGTAACCGCTGGTTGCTACCTTACATAAATTAATTATAAATGCTGTATAAAATGTATTACAAACCTCTGAGAAGCCATTGCTGCATTTAAAGGTTGAAAATATGTATTATTAACGCCTCAAGTTTCATTTACGGTAAGACTGTATTAAACATTTCTGATTCATTCCACTGTCGGCTTCCTTTGTACAGTTACGTTCACTTCATAATAATTAAATTGCAAATTTCTTTGTTGTGAAATCTAAGTAAAAAGGTGAGGCCTTAGTCCATTTCTCTGTTATACAGAAATTCCCGTGTACGCTTTTACAAATCAGACGAAAAAGTGTAGTGTAGGCTCTTAATTAATATTCTCACATATATACAGTAAAACCTGTCTATGAAGGAACATGACGGTTCCTTAAATATATTTCCGTCTTGGCAGTTTTCCTTCTTATAAAGGGCTCCCAAATTACAAGCTTGAATTTTCTCACGCCGTTTAAGGGTTTTACATGTACGATTTAAACATATAACGTATTGACTGAAATACAGACAAAATAGTATATGTAACATAGCTCAGTTTACACGGCAATACGAAACAACTTTATTACACAAAAGCGAGAAGGAACTCAATTACAGAAAGACTGAAGAGTTTCCCAACTCCCTTGCAGGTAAAGTAAACAGGCAAAGAAAAGCGAGGGATTTCCCACTGTCACACATAAGCAAGGGTATCCCCGCAATACAATGGCAACACAAGAAGTTAAACGATATAGTGCAGAAAGCGTCATATGCAAAATTGTCACATGTGGTCATTAATACTGTAATTAGAACGTGCTTAAGAATAATTGTCTGTCTTACTGAGGTAAAAATTAACTATTGGTACTTTCATTCCGTTTCCGCATTATGAAGGTTTCCGGCTTATACAGGACGATTTTACACACACAATCGTACCAACTGTCTTAAAGTAGAAAGAGCAATAATTTTCTTTAAATCATATTCAAAATTCCAGTTGGTTTTATAATCCTTGTAAAGTTTTATTTTTAAGGGGGGCAGAATTTAAATAATTAGACTAATTGCTAGAGTTAAATGTGAATAAATAACAAAGTTCTGGAGATATTTTTCCGTTTCTACAGGTTTCCTTCTTATAAAGATTCCGGCTAAGACAGGTTTTAATATATATGTGTGTGTATGCGCGTGTTCGTGTGCGTGTGTGTGTGTGTGTGTGTGTGCGTGTGAGACATTCGATAAGTAATGGCAACACTGCTATAACATCACAAAAAATATTTGGTTACTTTTCAGATTATGAACTTTATTTATAGTTTCCTCTCAAATCAACTATACGTTGTCAAATCTCTCTCGTCTGATCTAGAGCTTTCTGAATATTAACTCTTGATTTAAATCGAATATGTAGAGCAATGAGTGTTGTTCTTATTCTCGTCCTCCATATATGTTGTAGCATTGGAGCCCACCAGTGCAATGGCCTCTGCGATGCGGGCACGAATATCCTCAATGGTAGGTGGTAATGGTGGCTGATACACTTGCTGTTTTATAAAACCCCACAGAAAAAATAATCACAAAGCGTGAGGTCGGAGGAACGTGGAGGCCAATGCAACCATTTTTCTGTTATATCGTCTTCTAGCAACAAAGTTAATAAATATACAACAGGTTCACCGACATAACAAAAAATATTTTAGTTTATCTTTCCATCCATACCAATATCGTGTTTCTAAATGTCTTCTAACGATAGTTATTCAAGTTTGCAATCGGTAAGATAATTTATAGTATTATCGCCTCACTATGATGGTTGTCAGTATATATAAAAGCGGGTGCCGCGCGACAATGCTTGACAATGATTAACATGCGGAATTATTATAGTGACGGTAGTCGACATATTTGTATTTAATTATATATATATAACAGCTGCAGGAAAACAAAAGCCGCTGGACAACCATCATAGTGAGGCTATAATACCATTGTTTATTCTAAAAATTCTACACTTGGTTAATTAATTTTAATAAACTCAATTTTACAGCCACGTCAATTCCAAATGCTGGTAACAACTGACAGAAATGCTTTTCGGACGAAGGAATTCGTTCACCCTAAAAGTACTGCTACACTCACTCATCTCACCTCACTAAAAAACCGCCTCTACATTTCTCCATGAGATGAGACACCAATAGTACCTGCAAAAGGAGAGATCAAACTAAGGAAAAGTGGAAACAAAAATTAAGAAAAAAAGAAAGAAGGAATAGAAGAAAGTGGAGATATAACTCATTTAAACAATTTGCTTGTGGTTGAAATTAATATTTAAGTGGATTAGTTACGATGATATAAGCAAGATGACAAAGCTCAAGCCGAAGTCAAACAAGGGAAGGTAATCAATGTAAGCAAGATTAAAGCGTTTGGACAGAGAGATTTACATCAGTGTGGAATCATGTCAATAAATGTAATTAAGGTTGTTTTGTCATTTATACCAGTTATAATTTCACCTAATAACACTTAGGAAAATAAACAATGTCATTTGACATTATCATGTTTAAAGAAATGAGTTAACATTGGGTGGTTCCAAGTATAGTAACCAGAAGAAAAGGTGTTATAGACCCATTCCTAACAATCATAAATACATCCTTATCTGATTTACGAGTTTTATTGCATATCTGTCCATGTCCTACGAATATCTCTACACTTTTTGTTCTATTTACTTTGCAATAAGTCCTGTTCAACTGGATGAATCATGCCCTGATATGCCACCGCACTCAGTATGCTACAGACTCTAACTTACTGGCACTATCGAACCCATAATTCCATGGCCCCGCGGACATAAGCTCTCCATACATCCCTATCCTGAGCTAATGTTTTCCAATCATTTCCTGTATAATCTACTTCTCTCAAATCATGGGTAATGTTATTCTCCCTCCTCATTCTTGGTCTACCAAGTGGGCGTTTTCCCTCTGGTTTTCGTACGTCTTTCACTCCCCATTCGTGCCACATGTCCTGCTCATCGCAGTCTATGAGACTTAACTGTACTTATTATATCTTGCTTCCTATAAAGACCATGTAGTTCACTGTTGTGTAGTATTCTCCATTCACCAGTCTGTTCATCTCTCTTTGGTCCAAAAATGTTCCTAAGAATTGCATTCTCAAATACTTGCAATCTCCTTTCCTCCCTTAAAGTAATACAAAATCAAATTTCTCTATTTTCTTTTGTGTGTAATTATTTTATTTAAATACAGATTTTCAATGTTTAGACATGTTTCTGTGCCTAAAGTTTTATTTTCTTTCTCCAGTCGTCTCTATCCATCCACTCCATTTCCTCCAGTTCTTATTTCTTGCATCCACGAGTTTTGAAGTCTTCCTATCCTTCTTCCAGGTGGACACAATTTCAGTGTTTTTTTTTCTCTATGTAACCTTTCTTCTTGTTTTCCTCGTACATGCCCATGTGTAATTATGAATTAATAAATGTAATCATAATCATCGTCAATATCGTAATCCATGGCTTAGACCAATTATGATATATTCCGACATCTAAGCCTATATATGAAGGGGTATGTGACATAGTGGTGTAAGTCAGATTTTTTAATGAGCAAAATTCACCGATTGTAAAGAAGAAATTGCATAATATATTTCAGATACATAAAAAATTAATACCATAAGAAATAAGAGATCGTGGAGCAAAATTTGTCGACCATTCACGTACAGATTTCAGAATTACGTAATCCAGAATTATAGAAATTAAATGGACTTGACTCACTTTTCTTAAAAAGTATCTGGTTTGTCACAGTTACAGAGTTATATGTCTGCAGCTACTTACACGACACAGTGTTTATTATTACGTTATGCTTTCATTTAGTTATATTGCACTCTCAGCTACTCATGCACGATACTTAACTTTAATGTCATTATAATTCAATGCTTCGTAAATATTAAAATTAACACTAGCTCTTAACAAAAATAGACGACTAAATGAAGTTTATATGGCAATTTATTCACATTTTGTACACATATGTATGTGTGCTGAGAGATCTCTGGCTTGACCCAACACTCGTAATTTTTTTTATTTATTCATGCAAATGTTCCGACAAACCAAAGTACTTATAATCCATAAGGACCGCATCTATGGTGTAATAGAACAGCAACCCACAACCTATGGGCCCCGACCCACTAGTTAATCTTAAGGGGATAATGTGATACTGAAATGATTTTTCGTTAATATACATTACCATCCTTTGGCATAAATAAGTTCCGAAATATATTCATACTTTATTGAATAAAACTAGAAAAGAAACCATTTTAAAATTTTACAAAGTATTGGCAGTTCCATCTCTTATCTATGGATGTGAAACCTGGACATTAACAAAGACAGATAGTAAACAAATAGAGGCTGCAGAAATGAAGATGTTGAGAGCAATAGCAGGATACCAAAGGACCGATAAAAAGAAAAACGAAGACATAAGAACAGAACTTAATATATTTAATCTCTGTGAAAGAATAAAATACTATCAAAATGCTTGCACGTATTACGAATGAATGAACAGCGCATACCAAGAAGAATGTATAGTTATAAACCAAAAGGGAGAAGATTGTTGGGAAGACCATTGAAGAAATGGATGGACCAATTCGATCTATAATGAGATCGGAACAGGCTATTGGGCTTAATCCTAGTTGTTGATGATGATGATGATGATGATTAAACATATTCATAAGGGAACCAATACATATAACAGGAGGAGTTAGACAAGGTTGTCCACTATCAACCACTCTTTTTAACATTTATTTTGACATGATAAAATCATGGAAGCAAATGACGACTGGGGGTGTTAACGGAAATGTAGTAATAAAAACAGTAGCCTTTGCAGATGACCAGATATTAATAGCAAAAACAGAAGACGAATTACAAAGAATGTTATATAAACTAGTTGAAGTATAAAAAAATACAACATGGAAATATCACTAGAAAAATAAAAAAAACAATGGCTTTCAAGGGCGCTCATCCAGTTCGGACAAAGATAATATTAGAAAATAAACCAATAGAACAGGTGGTAAGATATAACTTCCTAGGTTGCGAAATATCATACACAGCGGAAACAGATATAAATAACAAACTAAATAAGTTTAATTATATAACATGAACACTAAAAATAACTTTGGAAAATAAAGCAGGAAAGACTCTATAATGAGATTATACAAGACAATGGCAGTTCCTATTATTACTTACGGATCCGAAACATGGAGAGTGACAACACAACAATCTGCCAGAATTCAAGCTGCTAAAGCTCAGACCAATAGCAGGATCAAAGAACTGGCAAAAAACACAACAAAGAAATAAGACAAATAAGAGTAGAGAAATGAAACACAACAACAATAGTGAAATACAAAACAAACTGGAAAGAACACTTGGCAAGGATGACTGAGAACAGAATACCAAAAGCAGCATACTACTATTCACCACGAGGAAGAAGAAGTTTGGGAAGACCAAAGAAAAGGTGGAAAAGCAATTTGGAGCCCGAACAGGCTAATAAATAAGCCTAAACCATGACGAAGAAGAAATATATTCATAAAGCATGAAAATATTGAAATAAATAAATAAATTAAAGATAAAGGCAAAACAGCTTTTTTTTTCAAGCCATTAACTTCCAATCGATCGTCCACCTCTGAAGTAAAGACAGCAGGTGGCTGCTAGACAAGGTCCTTCGAGGCCCGTCGCGTTATGGACTTTGGAGGTGAAGATTTGTAGAATATTCGTAAAATAAATCCTGAGAACAATCTCAATTCACTAAATTGGTCTGTAAGGGTTAATACATATATATGCCATGTAGTTTAAGTTCCAGATATGACAACAGGCTTAAAATACACCTTAATATGTAATTCGTAAGATTAGCAGTAAGTTGAATGCGCGCGCATCCTCAGTAGGTGGCGAGGCAGGTTGCGCCATATCCACTAAATCTGTCTGATCCCCCCCGTAGATTCACCTCCTCTAGGGCACACTATATAGCACACTAACATAGCCCATACGTCACCCGACAACGTAATGCCACCTGCAATGTCTCCCAACCTATTGCATCCCCAGCAAATCACCAAGTCAGTGTCAGACTGGCTTTCAAAAAGAATCATTATCATAAGTAATGCCACGAGTGATTTCCAAATTATCGATAAATTCACGACTCACGAAGTGAGGAGTGAATTTATCTAGAGAATTTGGAAATCAAGAGTGGCATTTGTTAGGACTATTTAACGAATAAAATTAAGTTGTTTACTCACAAATCATTATTTAACTATAGTTATTTTAAAATATTTATATATTTTATGTAAACGGCGATGTTTGAAAACAAATGAGAAACGATAGGTACGCTTCTACTGCTTCTTTTGTTTATCACTGCAACCAGATCATACTATTTATTGCCAAAGGAACGCAATATTGTAAGGAGGAGCTTTCTTTAATATGGTAATTATAACACTGATAAATATTTGGTGAAACACGACTCTGATTGGTTGTAAAACAGAAATCATTGAAACGTGATTGGTCATTGACTCCCATTTGGGGCATGAGTTAAATAGTCATAAGTAATGCCACGAGTGATTTCCAAATTATCGATAAATTCACGACTCAAGAAGTGAGGAATGAATTTATCTAGAGAATTTGGAAATCAAGAGTGGCATTTGTTAGAACCATTTAACGAATAAAATTAAGCTGTTTACTCATAAATCATTATTTAACTATAGTTATTTTAAAATATTTATATAATGTAATGTAAACGGCGATGTTTGAAAACAAATGAGAAACGATTGGTACGCTTCATTTGCTTCTTTTTTCATCACTGCAACCAGATCATAATATTATTTATTGCCAAAGGATCGCAATATTGTAAGAATGCATCCTAGTGGAGAAATTTATAACCAACGTTATAGGTATTCATTGATTTTTGATGTCCTATCATGTATATATATCAATTATATTTTTCTGCAACGCCATTTCCTGGAAAATAATTCGTTTTAGAAAGTGCAAACAGTGGTTTCTTTTTTCTTTTTCTTTTTTTGATATAATAAATTGTTTCAAATGTTTTTATATTATCTCTCGCATGCGTTTTCTGCTGACATTAATGCACTATATATACAATCTGGTAGCCGTATTTCTTAGTGAGTCAGTCACTGCAAAATAATGCTATGGCCTATTCAGAATGTTGAAAAGGAGGTGCTTTCTTTATTATGATAAACTTTAGTTGGTAAATTCTAGGCGAAACACGACTGTGATTGGTTGTAATTCAAAAATAATTAAAATGTGAATAGTCATTGACTCCCATTTGAGGCATGAGTTAAATAGTCATAGAATATAACTTCAAGAGAGTCCAACTTGTTACATAATATACGCCCAATTTTTATTATTGTGACACTATTTTTACAGACTTAAATATTATTTCCACTCAAAAACTTCAACGTGTTCATAATTCTTGCGCACATTTTACTTGTGGTATTCGCAAATTTGACCATGTTACACCGTCCCTGGAACAATTATCGTGGCTTCGTCTAAGAGATCGTAGAACTGTCCATTCCTTATCCCTTCTCTATAAAATACTTCACACATCATCGCCTAATTATTTATCACGCCTCTTCATCAGACTATCCGACACACATAATCTTGGCACTCGATCCCATCAGCACATTGTCCTTTATATCCCTCCTCATCACACTGTATATTATTCATTATCTTTTACGGTCTCACTTACCAAAACATGGAATTCCCTTCCGCCCTATGTCAGAGACTGTCAAACTATAACTTCCTTCAAAAACAAACTAAAGAATTATTTAATAATAAACTAACTTATACACCTCACTGTTAATATTCTTTTAACAATTAATAAATTTAATTATTTATGAAAATAATATTAAGAATAACAAATATTTTTATTTGTTTTGTTTTAAATATTGTATAATCGTAAAATTAGTTTTCTATATCTCATTATTTTCCTTTGTTTTTTATATACACTAGACAGGGACAATTTAATATGTATTGCTTGTATACATTTTATTATTGGTTTTAGTCTTAATTTTAACTAACATTAACTGGTTGTATTATAGATCGTAATATATTATATATCTTTTTGATCAAATTTTTACTTAGTATTTAATATTAGAGTTAATTAAGATTGTTATATTCTGATGTAATATATGTTTGTCCTGGTGAGTGGAAGAGAAGGCCACATGGCCTTAACTCCACCAGGCTAAATAAATCTAATCTAATATTCTCAATATGCTAAGAATACAAAATCATTAAAAAATAAAGCTAGAAGTAAAGTTGTGCGGAATGGAATGCTGAACTTTTTTAAGGAAGAGACCTAGTGAAGCATTAATTAATACATGGTACTATCTAACCCGAAGGTTCATGGTCGCGCGGACATAAGCTGTCCATACGTCCCTATCCTGAGCTAATGTTTTCCAATTATCCTCTGTATAATCTACTTCCCTCAATCCATGGTTAAGGTTATTTTTCAACATTATTATCGGCCTACTAACTCGGCACTTTACCCTAGTTTAAGTATTTTTTATTTATCGTATTATTTAGTGAACATATTTAAGTATATAGTTACATAGTAATTCTGCCCGAGGGCAGGTCTTTCACTGCAATCGTAGCATTTTCATGCTATGCTTTGCAGCTTTACTAGGGAATTGTAGGTGTGGTAGCTTCTCGTTGCTTACCACACTGGTGAAGGATGATGGTGATGATGGTGATGATGATAATGATAAGGATGATGATGATGATGAAGATGATGGCTATATGATTTCGGGGACCGTTTGGGCCTTAAAGTTTTCCTGACATTTGTCTTACAAGTGAGAAAAAAATCCGATAAAAACTTCACCCAGAAAAACTGCCCCGACCGGGGATCGAACCCGGGCCCGCTGCGTGACAAGGCAGCACGCTACATCCATACCACAGCGGTGGACTCTTTAAGTACATAGTTACATAAATATAATGAAGTTAAAAGGTGAATTAAAACATTTTGATAAGGATGATTTCGAATTTCTTGGAGCTGTTAATCTAATTAATTTATTGTTTTAAAAATATTAATAATGGTTTATTGGTAGTGAAATATTAGACGGTAAGAAGGATATCTAGTTTAATGGAAAATAATTTTAATTTAAAACTTTTCTTTAATTTTCATATTTTTTTCTATCCATGCCACATCTCCTGTCCTTCACAGTTTACGCACCTTCACGTTCTTATTATATCAGATTTCCATAAATATCACGTAGCTCACTGTTATGTAATCTTCTCCATTCACCTGTCATTAAAACTAATACTAATACTAAAAAGTAAACAATTATTTATATAAAGATTTATATATATGTATGTATGTATGTATGTATGTATGTATGTATGTATGTATGTATGTATGTATGTATGTATGTATGTATGTATGTATGTATGTATGTATGTATGTATGTATGTATGTATGTATGTATGTATGTATGTATGTATGTATGTATGTATGTATGTATGTATGTATGTATGTATGTATGTATGTAGTATGTATGTATGTATGTTATGTATGTATGTATGTAGTATGTATGTATGTATGTATGTATGTATGTATGTATGTATGTATGTATGTATGTATGTATGTATGTATGTATGTATGTATGTATGTATGTATGTATGTATGTATGTATGTATGTATGTATGTATGTATGTATGTATGTATGGATGTATGTATGTATGTATGTATGTATGTATGTATGTATGTATGTATGTATGTATGTATGTATGTAGTGTATGTATGTCTGTATGTATGTATGTATGTATGTATGTATGTATGTATGTATGTAGTATGTATGTATGTATGATGTTATGTATGTATGTATGTATGTATGTATGTAGGTATGTATGTATGTAGTATGTATGTATGTATGTATGTATGTATGTATGTATGTATGTATGTATGTATGTATGTATGTTGTATGTATGTATGTATGTATGTATGTATGTATGTATGTATGTATGTATGTATGTATGTATGTATGTATGTATGTATGTATGTATGGTATGTATGTATGTATGTATGTATGTATGTATGTATGTATGTATGTATGTATGTATGTATGTATGTATGTAGGTATGTATGTATGTATGTATGTATGTATGTATGATGTATGTATGTATGTATGTATGTATGTATGTATGTATGTAGGTATGTATGTATGTATGTATGTATGTACGTATGTATGTATGTATGTATGTATTGTTGTATGTATGTATGTATGTATGTATGTAGTATGTATGTATGTATGTATGTATGTATGTATGTATGTATGTATGTATGTATGTATGTAGGTTATGTATGTATGTATGTATGTATGTATGTATGTATGTATGTATGTATGTATGTATGTATGTATGTATGTATGTGTATGTATGTATGTATGTATGTAGTATGTATGTATGTATGTGTATGTATGTATGTATGTATGTATGTATGTATGTATGTATGTATGTATGTATGTATGTATGATGTATGTATGTCTGTAGTTGTTTGTATGTATGTATGTATGGATGTATGTATGTTAGTTGTATGTATGTCTGTATGATTATGTATGAGTATGTATTGTATGTATGTA